>NW_021024515.1:2536223-2582921 GCF_004153795.1 Camellia sinensis
AATATTACAACCCGGTCAGATTTCGAAGCCTTGATTTCTCAACCTGAATTACAGAAAGTGAACAGCTCTTGTAATCAGCCACTGGGGGACAGTTCTTCATGTGAATCATGTACTGCTAGCCTGTCGAGTATCCAAGACGCTTATTTTGGTGACTCAACAAATGGGAACCTCTCAGATTGTGGTGGGTATCCACGTATGTATGCTGCTGCTTTTGCTAATGATTTTGGGCCTACTGATCCGGCAACTGCCAAGTGTTTGTTCTCGATTTTACTCAACCCACCCACTTCGCCGATTCCAGGCACCAAAAAACGCAAGATTATGCTTCTTGGGGTTGTTTTTGGTTGTGTTGCTGGCTTCTTTGGATCTTTTTTTTTGGTTTGGCTTCTTTTGCGGTTGCTTAAGCATTCGAGGAAGAAAATACAAAATTTTGCTGAAGTTGCAAGATGCTCGGGTTTGGGATTTGGGTTATTGGATGGAAGTACAACCTTGGTGAAGTTTACAATTGAAGATATGAAAGAGGCGACTAAGAATTTCGATAGGAGGAATTTAATTGGAAGAGGAGGATATGGGAATGTTTACAGAGGCATATTAGCAAATGGGTCTGAAGTTGCATTGAAAAGGTTCAAGAATTGTTCTGCTTTTGGGGATGAAAATTTCACACACGAAGTCCAGGTCATTGCAAGCGTTAAACATGTAAACCTTGTCGCCTTGAGGGGCTATTGCATTGCAACGGATCCTCTGGGACCCCACCAGAAAATAATTGTGTGCGATTTGATGCACAATGGAAGTGTGTATGACCATCTTTTTGGATCAGGGGCAACAAAGCTTAGTTGGCCAATTCGTAGAAAGATTGCTCTTGGAACAGCACGCGGGTTGGCTTATTTACACAATGGGGCACAACCTGCCATCATTCATAGAGATGTGAAAGCTAGTAATATACTTTTGGATGAGGCATTTGAACCAAAACTTGCTGATTTTGGATTGGCAAAGTTTACCCCAGACGGGTTATCACATTTGAGTACTAGGGTGGCAGGGACTCTCGGTTATGTAGCACCTGAGTATGCTTTATATGGGCAATTAACCGAGAGAAGTGACGTATACAGCTTTGGGGTAGTTCTGCTTGAACTTCTGAGTGGGAAACAAGCAGTTGTGTCAGTTGAAAATGGGCAACCTCTTCTTTTGACAGATTGGGCTTGGTCACAAGTGAGGAAAGGGAACCCGCTCGATGTTATTGAAGAAGGGATGCTTGACATGGCATTGCCAGAAGTAATGGAAAAATATGTTCTGCTTGCTATTGTTTCTGCTCATCCACTGCTCCATGCCAGACCAACTATGGAACAGATTGTAAAGATAATGGAAACTCGTGATCTTGGAGTTGTACCGTCAATTCCAGAATACCCAGTTTCTATTCTAGCAGGCATAGATGATATCAAGGAATCAGAGACCTCCAATGTCTCTGATTTTAGCTCAACTGATCAACAATCCTCTGACACTAGTCATTCAAAATTGGACCATTCAAAATTGGACCACAAGGAAGATGATGACACTTCTCTAGCACATGCAGTGTGAGCCAGCTAATATGGAGAGATTGCTTCAGCCTCTCTGTTACATTCATTTATTGCAATTGATTGAGTGCATATTTCCATTGTATAGATAAGAAGAATGAAACCATTAATTGGTTTGAGTAAATCCTTCTTTTCTTTTCTTTTTTTATAGTCGGTAGTAGGATTCGAACCCTGGCATCTGCTCCACAATAGGTCACTTACTACAACTCGCCTAGACACCAATTGTGTAAGAGAGTTGGTAGCAAGTTTATGTTTTATTTAAATTAGGTTTTCTTATATAGATTATTATAAACTTTTGAGTTTTTCTAGCAACTAGCATAATTCTATCCTATTCTATTCTTATCTTATCTTATTTGGCTTTGTAGGTTGACACCCTATATTTGAAAATAAAGGAGAGAGAAGTTGGCCCAATGATTCGTGCAGTTGTTTCTTGAGAATTCATTTCCATCGATCTCTCAATCAATTAAACAATTCACTCAATCAAATTTAGATTTAATCTAACTCAATCTTCTATTTGGTGAGGTCTTTCCTCTTTGTTTGTTTGTGATTATTTGGAATTCACCTAAAGGTGATTTTTGTGAGACCATTAGTGTCTCTTTGTAATCGTTTGGAAACTTATTTGGTTGATAGTGGAATCGAATTTCGATCCCGTGGACGTACCTCACATTGAGGGAACCACGTAAAAATTCTTGTGTTGCCTTTGATTTAATTTTTCCGCATTAGTTTTTATTCCCATTGATTGATTTACTTGTGGGGAATCATCGATTTTCCCTAACAGTTTGGTCTCATCAACACATTTGCATCATCTCGATTATGTTCACCAATTGAAACAATTTTTACCACCCGGTGTAAGTACATATTTTTTGGTGATGGTTCCCATGCATGCCTTTAATTATTTTGGAAAAGCTTTTTTTCCCCCTCTATTCTATCTGTTTATTTGTTATATTGCATGTTCCAGTTTTTTAGTGAACATTGGGTCATGGAAGTGACAATTTCAAATTTCAATTGGTCTTTGTATTGTGCAGATTATTATTATTTTAAATTTCAAAAATTGTTTAGTGTGGTAAGAACTGAACCTCATGTTGGACTTTGCTTTCAGTGCTAATGGGGGTAAGATTAAAGCAAAGGGAACAATCTTCGTGTCAAACACACAAATGATCTTTGTTGCAAATAAACCTGTTGGGAATTTTATTGCTTTTGATATGCCCCTGGTACGGAAATGGTTTTTCACATGCCTTTCTTTTATTAATGTTCTTATAATGGTTTGGATATTTGGTCTGTATTTAACTATATATCTTGTAATTTTTCTCATTTTGTTTGCATTTTCATTATTTTGTGGCTAGCTAATTTATGGCCTCATTCTGCTGGTTTTTAGCAGACAATCTGCTGGTTTTCCTTTTTAACTACATTCCTCATAAATTTTTCCATTTTGTTTGCCTTGTCTTTTTCCTACATTTCGTTAGTTTGTGGCTAAATCAGCCTCTGCCTACATCAATAAGAAATTAAACAAAAGCATTTTGTCATTTTGAAACCCTAGATACCTAGTAATTGAATATTTTTGGAGAAGACATGAATAACAATATAGTTTCTTAGTTTAGATGGACAATAAGAGGAGAACAACATGATGATGATGTACAAAAATCAACGGCAGTATTCTTATTGGAGGTCTTTCTTTTATTTTTATTTTTAAAAAAAAAAAATTATTTTACATTCTTCTTTTTCTTCTTGTTCTTTATGGAAACCATGATTGGATATTTGTGCAACGGCAATGAGAAAGGAGCATATGGCAGAGATGGTGTAGAGGAGAGGCAGAAAGCCTTTGAAGTGGCTTTAATCTGAAAAATCAATTTCTTGAAAAGAAACTATAGTGCAATACATGTAAGCTTGGATTTGGGCCTGAATTAAGGCATGCCATTATCTGGTTTAGGGGGCTTTATCAATGGCCATCTAATGTTCTGGCCTGTCACTCACGTCATCCATCGCAAAGACTCCATTACATTGCTTGCCCTATTGGCATAGTTGGTGGCAACTGTGGTAAGTCTGCATCTAAAATGAAATGAAGGCACATTGGCTTAATTGAATGGAAATTGAAGAGGAATGGAAGTTGATCAGATTGATCATCTATAAGGAATGGAAAGTGAAGAGGATGTTCTCTGTAGGCTTAAGTGAAAGGGATGAAATGGAGAAGAGTTCAGGGAGTATCTCTGGTCAGTGAATTGTCCCAAATTGGGGGAAATTATATAAAAACAATTATTGGTGATAATTTTACTAGTTTGAGTTGTTGCTGTAGCCTGCAGAGATCTAGAATTAGAAGTGAAGAACACCATTTTTATTGATGAATTATTTATTTATTTATTTACTTATCTTGATTGATGCATGGATGGATTTCACATATAGTCCTCTATTTGGGATTATTCTAGACTATGCAAGAGACTCTAGAATTTTTTATTCATAGGGATTACAAAGAGATTAGTTGATTTCCAAAGCATAATTGGCATTATTCTTCTAGAGTGTAGTTTGGCCCAAGGCAATGCATCTAGTCGTCTCTATGATGTAGAATGTGCTGGAAAGTGCATTACTGTCCAAAACTTTCCCTTGATGCACTTCCTTTACTACAATCAATTCTATTGTGCTACAATTTTTTGTTTTTTAGAAACCCAAGAACATATGCCTGAACCAAGAGAGAAAACATAACCTGATGTGCTTTTCATGTCATCCAGACTCCCTGCCCAATCACTATCCGAATAGCCAATTAACTTTGAGTCTTTTACTGCCTTGTACATAATACCATAGTCAAGTGTGCCTTGCAAGTATCTCAAAATTATTTTGGCCGCTCCAAAATGAATTTGATTTGGATGCTGCATGAATCTGGACAGCAAACTTGAAGTAAACAAAATGTCTGGTCTAGTAGCAGTACTGCCAGTCAAACGCCTATAAATTGAAGCATCAGCCTTTTCATAACTATGTCATTTTCAGCTAAAGGTGCAGAAACAGCCTTGCAATCTGCTATATTAAAATTTTGAGATTGATAAATAAAAAAGCCTTCTTCCATTTTAGGTACTTCAATGCCGAAAAAAATAGCGCAGCATCCTGTAGACGTCCCCGAACGCCCCGGGAGGGTTAGCTCCCGTTCTGTTCATTTGGGGTCACTACAGCTCGGACTCTTAAATGTCACGGTTCTGTCTGAACCAAAGAGTCCAAATTCGGCAAATCGTTTTAAGAAAACTGATTTTTGAAAGAAGTGCCAAACATGGACTGCTTTGCCAGATACAGAGTCTCCACCTAAATATTTTTTAATGGGAAATTTATGAAACCCTGACTCGGTGCCAAAAGGCCACGTGTCCGTCATCACCAAAGTTGCCTCGGCTCGGGAACTTGGGTACGATTGGTAGGAAGGTCACTTTCGTGAGCACCCCCGCTCGCCGGTCATAGACCGGCCTCTACTAACCATGATATCAATTTTTAAAAAACATTGTGATTTCTTATTCCGGTTTATTAGCCTAGTGTTACTATGTGATGCGCACAGCATACAAATATGACCGGGTCGCCTGATTGGAACGAAACATTTCATGTTTGTTTTTGAAAATAATTGCTACCCTCAGGTAGGCTTGAAACATTTGATGATTTATTCCAATTCAGATAACCCGACCTTCACCCACAGGCATTCAGGCAGTTATATATCATATAAGCACATAGCCTCATGGTAAACATGCTATTCATGGCAGTCACTCACACGCATGCAAGGATCTAAAGCATAAAAAACTTACCGAGTACTCCAAGCCAAAATGACACTTATTAGAAATCATGTATGAATCCTAGTATACAGAAATGTCTAATGCAACACATGCAAAATGGCAACTATAGCAGGCTCGGCTATTCTAAGATGGTATACGAATACTACAACTACCATATATTCAACTTGGAATTGTAAGTACGATGCAGAGTTATCGAGTGCGCCGAGCCCGTGTGCCATGCACAATACAGATGAAGAATGCAAACATGCTGTTCTATACTGTGAATGCTAATTGAAATATGCCCTAACTAACCATCATAAAGCGGATAAATAAAAGGGAGAAAGACGTGGGGTTTTGGAAGACATACATCAACACTCACGCACACTTATTACAGTTACGCCCTCACTCGGAGGGTCCGAATAAATAATACATTCCAAATATTACAGATCCGAATTAAAAGAATTACAGTCCAAAATATTACAAAATCCTAATATAATTACAAATTAACTAGAAAATAAATAAAACTGGCATGCAGCCAGGGACTGCCTTTGCTCTGATGGATGTGCATGTCCGGTTGCGTCTTGCGCGGAAATCCACCGGAATGCCCCAATTAGCCTCTGTTTACCACTGTTCTTAAATGCGTCAAGCCCAAAAAGTTGCTGATTCTTGATTTTGCTGAAACAGAGAGGCAGGAAAGGGGCATAGCAATGTATTTTGCACAGATATATGCATGTCTGGATTCGTGCCACCATCACGCATACCGAGGCATGATGGCCGAGGAGTCGAAATGCACAACTCAATATAGGATGAATGCACATGAAACTACAGCTAAACCTAACTCCATCATGGATAATCCGGAGTGTCGGTGACTGGGGAATTGAGAACAATTCCGTCACTCGGAGTACGAAATGTACCTCGTTTCCCGTGCCCGGCGCTAACTCTATCCGAACAAGAGTGCAATATGCATGATATGCATAAAATGCAACTAAGATAAATCCTAACATACACAATGCTGTGAAATGACATGCCTCGAAATGTGTGCACACGGCACGCAAACCGAGGCGATGATAAATGTAATGAAAATGAGAATGCCTCAAAGTGCGTGGCACACGGGCAACGCAAACCGAGCCGATGATAAGAATGCAATGAAAATGAGATCCTCGAATGTGCGTGCACACGGGCACGCAAACCGAGGCGATGATAAAATGTAATGAAAATGAAGATGCCTCGAAGTGCGTGCACACAGGCACGCAAATCGAGGCGATGACAGAATGCAATGAAAATGAGATGCCTCGAAGTGCGTGCACACGGGCACGCAAACCGAGGCGATGATAAAATGTGATGAAATGACATGGAAATGACAAGTGGGGCTTATCCAACATGAGTGAGCCTTAGCCACACTCACATAGGATGCCGGCAGATAAAATGAAGTGCCTCGAAATGCGTGCACACGGGCACGCAAACCGAGGCAATGATAGAATGTAATGAAAATGAGATGGAAATGACAAATGGGCTATACCAACATGAGTGAGCCTCAGCCACACTCACATCGGATGCCGGCGGATAAAATGAAGTGCCTCGAAATGCGTGCACACGGGCACACAAACCGAGGCAATGGCAAAATGCGATGTAATGACATGAAAATGGATGGCAATCATTCTAACAGAATTTCAGTAACAAAATATAGGGGAAAACAGTCCCGAAATGAAGCGAAATGACATGAAATGCATGGAATTGCCCCGAAATTGCGAATTTAGGCACCCGAAATGGCCTGTAGCTATGCCAAACATGCACAATGTGGACATGCAATGCAAAGACAGAAGCTAGACAGTCCCAAAAGAGGCACTTTCACAGTTTAAACATGGCCAAACGCAAGTATAGGTATGGCAAAAATAGCATGCAAGAATAGGGGCCAAAAGGGGGGAATGAAAGCAAGTGATATAAGCAAAACCCAAACTGAAAAATTTCCTTCTACAACACTGAAGAGGGACCAAAAATATGAACATTTACAGTACATGGAACCTCAAAATCAGTATCAAACATGATAGAAATGTGATGCAAAATAAGGCTCAAAAATGGCTATAACATGAAGTATACAAAAATATTCACCAAACAGAAAAAAAGTGTGAATGAAACATGAATTATAGGCCAAAATAAGGCCACTCTCAGTTCGGACCATGGTCCAAAAACAGAAGCAAAGGGGGCTGCCAATTTATGCAAAAATGGGGCAAAATAAGGGATATAACTACAAGTGACACATGGAGGCACCAACAAATGTTGAGCCCTTCTCCAATGTTGAAGAGGGGCTCAAAATAAGCCTAATATCAATTTACAACATGCTCAAAAACAGATTGCTCATGGGTCAAAAATAGTATGCAAAATCATGACATCTAAGAGGATCAATGAAGCAAGTGATTATGGAGGGCTCAAACAGGGTTGAGCCCTTAATGAAAAGTGAAGATGAGCTCAAAATAGGGTCCTTTTTCAGTTAGGGCCGGAGCTTGAAACAAAAGGAATGTGGGGAGTTATTCAACATAGACTCAAGATAAGAAGGGATCAAAAGGGTAAAAGTATTACTTACCCTTGAAGACTCAAACTTTTGTTGCTTCTTGGATGAATTTGCAGCTTCTTTGGCCTTTGAGAAACCTTCGTTGTTGCTGGAAATGAGATGGTGGTGGTAGAGCTTGGTGGTGTAGAAGGAATGATGGTTAGGGACTTAGGGTTTTTTGAAGAAATGAGAAGGATGAAGATGGAGTTGTGTATGGAGCCTTGAAGAACAATTTTTCCAACCCCAATTTACTACAAGGCTTGCTTGCTATATAGGCCAAAGAAGGGGTGTAAAGGTGGGGGAAAAGGAGGGTAATATTCCCCCACGAAATATCCCCCAGATAAAGATCTTGTCTGGGGGATATTGCCCCACAGTTGTAAAGTGCACAGTGCAAGGAAGCAGGCCGGCCTGATACTTTTGCTGCAGGTGGCCGGCCAGCCACACCCCCTAGCCGGCCGGCTAGGGGTCAAAAGGTTCAATGAGATTTTCTGGCCGGCCACCAACTGGGGAGGTACTCCTATGTGTGTACAACACAACCATGTGGTTAAAAGTCCGAGAAAGTGGGTCCAAGGGGTTCAACATTAGCTCGGAAAGAGGGGTTCAAAAGGGTCAGTTTGAATTACTGGCCGGCCATGAACTTTTAGGGGCCTCTCATGTGTGTACATCACAGATATGTGGTTCAAAGTTCGAGAAAAAAGGTCCAAGGGGTTCAACATTAGCCCGGAAGGAGGGGGTCAAAAGGGTCAAGTTGAATTAATGGCCGGCCATGAACTTTTTGGGGCCTCTCATGTGTGTACATCACAGATATGTGGTTGAAAGTTGGCAACATTAACTCCAAGGTGTTCAACATTAGCCCGGAAGTCAGAAAAACGGGCGTCGGAGGGTTTCGGAGGAGATATAACTGGCTGCTGCAACAATTACTAGCCTCCCGTCCTTCAGTGACCTTCCTAGTGATAAAACAGAGGTACCTGCAAAAAATGAACGAAAACCGTTGCAAAACGAAAGTTCCGGGGCCAAAACACGCAGTTCGGGGTCCCGAAAATGGGCTGTTAAGCACCGAAAGTGGCATTCGGCCACGAAGTGGGCTTCTCAGCCCCCAGTGTCCCTCAAAAGGGAGCAAACAGGAAGTATGCCAAAAATCAGAGCAATAGGAGATGGTTAAGCGGTCCCGAACCGAGGCACACGGCCTGACGGCTCTGAAAACCGGGAACCGAACTCCGAAATGGGAAAAATGGCCTACGGCCACCAAATGTAGCCTACGGACATTGAGAGATGGTCTACGGGACCTCTCCCTTCCCTCAGGAAAAGAAACAAAGAAAACCGAGTCCGGTTCGCAAACCGAGACAAGGCACAGAAGAGGGTTCGGAAGTTCGGAGGCAGGGCTCACGGCCGCAACTCTGAAACTTCTGAACGAGCACATCATGCAACATCACCAAGCGCTCAATCGGTGACGTCTGAGTCTTAAGGTCGGTCAAAAATGGGGTGTCTACACATCCCTAAGCCACTCATTTCATAAGCTGCTTACTCATATCTTTCTTGAATACTTGCATCATCTTGATGTCATTATCTATGAGAATCAAATCATCCATGTAGACATAAACAATGAGAATAAAGACATCTCTTCTCATGACATACAAAGTAGGTTCACTTTTACTCCTTTCGAATCCTCTCTTTGTGAAGTAGCTGTCAATTTCACTGTAGTAAGCATGGGGAGCTTGTTTCAGTTTATAAACTTTTAACTTCTCTCCCTTTCACCAACGATTCTTGAGGCTGGTTAACATATATTCCCCCTTTAAGTTTTCCATTTAAGAAGGCAGATTTAACATCAAGCTGAAAAATTTTCAATTTCTTTGAAGCAGCAGCAAGTGCAATCAAGGTTCTCATTGTTTTCATCCTTGCAGTAGGAGAAAAGGTCTCAAAGAAATCTGTACCTGGTTTCTGTGTGAACCCTTTTTCCACAAACCTCCTTTAATCTACTCCCATCTTGATTAAGCTTTGTCTTGTATGTCCATTTCACTCCAACTACTTCTCTTCCTTTTGGCTGATGAACAGGTTGCCTGAAATCTTGGAAGGTTCAAAAGCTTAGGCAGCATGTTCTCGTTTGTCATTGATCTCATCATTTCAGCAATGGTTCTATTCTACCTCGTTGCAACTCCATTTTGTTGTGGGCTATATCTGGCGTTGCTTCCAAATACCTTAATTTTTGCAATATTCTTCCAATTTTGCTGAGGTATATTTGCCTCCTTTGTCACTTGGAATTGTCTTGATGGCACAACCACCACTTTGCTTTTCAACAATGGCTTCAAATCTCTTGAAAACTAGCAATGTTTGACTTTTTCTTCAAGTACACCCGAGTCTTGCAAAAAATCATCAACGAAAATAAGGAAGTGCAAATGATGATTCAAAGCAGATCCTCATTTTGCCACAATCTCGGTATGAATGAGCTCCAATGGTGCTTGCACTCTCCATGATCTTCCTTTAGAAAATGAGACTTAGTGCTGCTTTACCAAAATGAAGCCTTCACAAGGGTCCATTTATTTTTGTTCCAATCTCTGGTCATCTACTTATCGTATTCTTTTCTTGAAGCAATTTTAGCCCATGAAAGTTCAAGTGCCAAAAATCTTGTGTGCCATAGCCATGAATCCTCCACTACATCACCTCTGAAGGCAGGGCTTCATAGGAAAATTCAACTGGAAAGTTTCTATTTCTCTCTATTTTTACTTCGGCTATCACTTGATTCATTTTATAAAAAAATTTGTAGGCATTATTTTTGAAATAAAGACTATATCCATTTTTGACTAGTTGTCCAACACTTGGCAAGTTTTGTTCAAGGTCCGGCACAAGCAAAACATTTCTTGTATATCTCATCCCTCCCTTGTTTTCCACAGCATTAGTGCATTTCCCCTTTGCTTCAACAATAGCTCCATTCTCCATATGCCCTTTGATGTAATTTTATCCATGCCAAGGAAGATTGTTTCCTTTCTTGACATGTGATTACTACAATCTACAGCCATTATCAAGGTTCCAATTTTTTTTTTTTTTTTCTTTTCACAGTAGGCCAATTGGAATGCATAAATCAATTTTTCATCTTCCTCTTTTTCTTCTGGAAAATTCGCTTGTTCATTTGACAGCATTTTTTTAATACATGCCCAAACTTTTGGCAATGACAACATTGGGGCTTTGCAACAAAACCATCAATTTAAAATAGAATGATTGGGTTGCTTACTTGAAATGCCATTTAGAGTTATGGGGACTCGTACCTTTTTTTCTTACTTTCTCCTTCCTTTATGTTTATATGATGATTTCGTGAATATGCTTTCTTCTTTTCATTGCTTGAATTTTCTTCCAGAAAATCTTGAGGCTTCAAGTTTAGCTTGGACTGAAATGCACTTTCAGCAGATTGATCATAGTGCTTCAGCTTTCTTTGTTCTGGAGATGAGATTGTAGTGATCCCACAAACTCTTGAATGGACACGGTGCTATACTCTCCAATGGCTGCAACAATATACTCGATACTTCTTTTTTTTTTCTAACCCTTTTTTTTTTTTTTTTTTTTTGAGCATCAACAAAGGGAGTTTTATTAATAAAAATCATGAAACAAAGAGAGAGCAACAAGTCCTCGAATCAGAAAGTTATTAGAGAAAGTTCGGATCAGCATACTTGACAAGTATTGAGTATATCCATTATCCATACTTGTCAAGTATGCTCAAACCCTAAAACCCTAAAACGAACTTTCTCTAATAACTTTCTGATTAGAAACAGCTTCACTCATCTGATCAAAAATTGACTAAAACAAGGGCGACCTAGTGCACGAGGTCTTGCTAAAGTGGGGTCTGGGGAGGGCAAGTTGTATGCAGCCTTATTACCCCTATTTTATGAAGAGGCTGAATAACAACTTCCATGACTTTAGAAAAAGACTTGGACAATTTCCGAATCTTTCAATTTTTGATTTTGAAATTCTCTTCCATGAAATTCTTGCTCCAAGAAATCCTTGGCCCCTTAAATAGCTTTAGAAACTCCAGTCTGAATTTTGTTGGGTGCACTAGCATCCATCCATCTATTTGTCTAAATTTTTTCAGTACAGCTCGTGGAAGTTGGTGTTGGGGGTTTAAGGCAACCCACCTGAGCTACCAAAAATCAAACACACAATAATGAACACAAGATTTACGTGGTTCGGTCTCAATGCCTACGTCCACAAAGAGAACCAGAAATTGCCACTAAAACAAATAGAGATTACATAGAGGAGGAGACTCTCTTACTCAACTCACACACTCTCTATTGCCTTACATTCTCTGGTTTTTCCTCTCACTCTCATAGAGATATACACTCTGATATACACTCTCATGTATATCACTTATTCTTCCTCTCTTGTATTGCTCTCACTCTCTAAACTCTCCCCTTAGCCTCTCCATTTATACACTGAAGAGAATGGTGGAGAGCTTGGCTGGTCTTGCACATTGCCAGTTGTTCTTTCCCTTTCGGTGGCTGGCTTGTCGATTGGCAGCCTCCATTCTTCACATGGCCAACTCATTTTCACATAGAGGAAATGATCACCCCTCACATGGGGTGATATCCAACAGTTGGCTCTCATCTTCTGGTTCTGTGTAGCCTTTCTCAATAACATTCCACGACCCTTCTGCTTTGAATGAATCTTACATCGTGACTTTCCAATGCTCATAATCTTCTCCGTCATAAAATGGAAGAACTGTACTTGGAATTTCTAGCACTTGTAGAGGATGCCATGCTCTTCTACAATATTGCTTATCTGCAGAGTCCCGTGTTGATATCAAAGTAGAGAGCTCTGATACCACTTTGATAGTTTTACTAGTATGAGTTGCTGCTGCAGTGTTCTAGGATTAGAACTGAAGAACTTAATTTTAATTTGTTTATCTTGATGGAGGTTTACATGGAACTAAACTCCTCTAGATTTCTTATATTAATTAGTTGGCAAAAAATGCTTGAGACACCTAATTTATTGCCTCTAAAAACCACGCCTAATGATGTGTCTGACAAATATCAAATTTTGATTTGTCAAACATTCTATCATGTGGGATCTAACCTTAATGTCGCATCATTAGAGATGGTTTAGGGGTGGTAAATTAGGGGGATGTAGCATTGTTGTTATTTGGCACAGGGATTGCAAAGAGACTTGTTGAGATTTTCAAATCATAGTTAACCATTCTTCTCCCAAGTGTATCTTGGACCAAGGCAATGCTTCTCGTCTTAGCCACGCTGTTGAATGTGCTGGAAAGTGAATACTGTCCAACAATTGGATAATTTTTTATATGGTATATTGAATAACATATTTAAAGAAAGACTGAAATGAAAATGTTGAGATAGGTAAGTGTTTGTTAGACTTGATCCAAGTTTACGGTGCTAAAAGGACAAGAAGGATGTCAAACAGGTTTTAAGTCGAGGCTTCTAGAAATGACTCAACTTCATTAATCTCAAGCAAGAATATGGGTTTATATAAGTTGAACAGAGAAGATGGATTAATGTACTAGACCTCAAGTGACTGGGATTACACTGGTTAAGAATAATCAATGGCTTGGAAATTAAAACTTCTGTTAATGTTATTCTATGCTGGGTTATGTACAGATTTGATATCTTTGGGTGTGTTATATAAAAGCATAGATTCACCTCATGCTGATCTATAACTTGCTTTATTTTCAGCTTCACATCCACGATGAAAAATTTAACTAACCAATATTCTTGTGCAATAATATTTCCGGACTTGTGGAGCCTATAAGTACACTTCTTAAATTTCCACGGAACCTCCAATCCGCCATCCATCCTCCAAATTGGCGAATTGGAAAAAATCAATCAACATCCGTCCTCCAATCCGGCGGATGCGGATTGAGCGAATTGGCGGATGGATGTGAATCGATTTGGTGATTTAAAATTTTGTAAATTTTCAACATAATTCAACTTGCACACTTCTTCAACAAAAAATATATATGTGTAGACACCCCATTTTTGACCGACCTTAAGACTCAGACGTCACCAGTTGAGCGCTCGGTGATATTGCATATAATGCTCGTTCAGAAGTTTCAGAGTCTCAGCTGCGAGCCTTGCCTCCGTACTTCCGGACTCTTTCGTGCCTTGCCTCGGTTTGCGAACCAAGCTCTGTTTTCTTTGTTTTCTCTGTTTTCTCTTCCCAAGGGGAGGGAGAGGTCTCGTAGACCATCTCTCAGTGGCCGTAGGCTACGTTTCGCGGTCGTAGGCCATTTTTCCTATTTGGAGCTCGGTTTTTAGTTTTTCGGAGCCGACGGCCGTGTGCCTCGGTTCGGGACCGCCTAACCATCTCTGTTTGCTCTGGTTTTTGGTATACACCTTATTTCCTCCCTTTTGAGGAACACTGTGGCCCGAGAGACCAACTTCGTGGTCGAACGCCACCTCCGGTGCTTAATAGCCCATTTTCGGGGCCCCAGGCCGCGCGTTTCGGTCCCCGAACCTTCGTTTTGCATCGGTTTGGGTTCATTTTTGGTGGAGACCTTATTTTCATAGTTAGGAAGCTTGTAGGAGGGTGGGAGGCCAGCCATGGTTCTGAAAAGCCAGCTTTATTTCTTCATCGCTCTCCAACGCCCGTTTTCCTCACTTGAAAGCCAATGTTAACCACCCCGGGGCCACTTTCTTGAACCCTAAACCCCATATTTGTGATGTACACACCTGGGAGGCCACCAATATTTGGTGGCCGACCAGTAATTGTGCCTGACCCTTTTGACCCCCTCTAAAAAAATGGTCTTTTCTCTCTCCTGGTTCACTTTTTTTGGGTTTCAATCACATAGTTGTGTTGTGCACACATGGGAGGCCACCTTTTTGAGGTGGCCGACCAGTAATTTTGCTTGACCCCTTTGACCCTTGGTCGGCTGGCCATGGGAGGTGGTCGGCCGACCACCTGAACCCCCAAAACCTGGCCAGCCATGACCCCCACACCTTGTTCCTTCCAACTGTGACCTCTTTTTTCCCCCAGATCCTGTATTCGAGGGGGACCCTTTTGGGGGGGAAATTTGAATTCATTTTCCCCCCCTTTTCCTCCATTCTTTGGTTTATATAACCAGCCCCTCAGCTGCATTTTGAGGGGTTACAAAAATTTGGTCTTGAGCCCTTGCACTCAATCTCTTTCTCCCTCTATTCCAACCCTCAAAACCACCTTGCTCCTACACCACCTCATAGCACCACACCTCCATCCTCCATTCCAGCAACTTGAGGCTGCTTTCCAAAGGTGAAGAACTCCCAAACTTGGCTCAAAAGTTGTTGGAGCATTGGTCTACAAGGGTGAGTCACTTTCTTCCCTTTTCTAGTCTTTTTTTGCTTTGCATATAAGCCTTAGTTGCTTGCATTTTTGGGCTCCGACCCTAACTGTAAATAGTCATATTTTGAGCCTCTTTTGATGTTTTATTAAGGGTCTTTCTCTGTTTGAGGCCTCCTGCTATCACTTGCTTCTTTAACTCTCTTTTAGGCCTTATTTTTGCATAATATTTTTGGCCTGTTTGTGAGCTGTTTTGGACTTTTTCATAAACTGTGAAATATCTTCTTTTGAGCTCCTCTTCAACATTTTAGAAGGGCTCCTCACTGTTTGAGGCCAGCAGCTATCACTTGCTTCTTTAACTCTCTTTTAAGCCTTATTTTTGCATAGTATTTTAGGCCTATTTTTGAGTTGTTTTGGACTTTGTCATAAACTGTAAAATAGCTTTTTTTGAGCCCCTCTTCAACTTTGTTGAAGGGATCTTTGCAATTTTGGGCCAGCTGCTGTCCCTTTATGTTTAACCTCTCTTTTAGGGCCTCTTTTTGCATGATAGATTAGCCCTATTTGCATTCATTTTTGGGACTTGTTATAAACTGGAAATATGCATGTTTTGAGACTTTCTTGCATCTATCTTCATGCTTCATGATCAAATAATGCATGTTTTGTATAGCTATAGGCCAATGCATATGCCTAGTTTTGTGTTTCGGGGACATTCCATGCATCGGGTGCCATGCTTCGATGTTTCAGGGTCATTTTGCATCACATTTCAGTGCTGAAACTTGCATGTTTGTATGCCATATTTCGTGCCTTTCCATGCCTTGTTAGAGTGGCATTTGTGCCTTAGGATCGGTCCTCGGTTTGCGTGCATGTGTGCACGCATTTCGAATGTCTCATTTTTCATCTTATGGCTACTAATGTGAGTGTGGCTGAGGTCCACTCACGTTGGTGTAAGTTTATTGTGCATTGAGTATGCCATTTCATTTCATAGCATTGCGTATGCTAGGTTGTATGTTAGAGCATTGTGTATGCCTTGTTACATCGTGCATTGTGTATGCCATCTCATAGCATTGTGCATGCTAGGTTGTATATTAGTTGCATTTATGCATGTCATGCATATTGCATTGTGCTTGGGATAGGGTTAGCCCGAGCATGGGAAACGAGGGACGTTTCGTACTTCGAGTGACGGAACGTGTCTCAATTCCCAGTCACCGACACTCCGGATTATCCATGATGGAGTTTAGGTTTTGTTGTGTTTATATGTGCATTCATTTCATATTGAGTCATGCAATTCGACTCCTCGCCCATCATGCATCGATATGCGTGATTGGTGGCACGAGGATCGAGGACTACACTCCTTAAAGAGTAGTCAAGTATACATATGTGAAAATACTTTGCCATGCCCCTTTGTTGCTCTCTGTTGCAGCAAATCAGAAATCGACAGCCTTCCGGAGCTTGGTACGCATTTCAAGAACAATTGCAAACAGAGGCAAACCGGGGCATCCTAAGGGATTTTCCGACAAAGGCAACCCGAGCATGCATCATTCATCATCCAAAGCAGATTTGAGGCAGTCCCTGGCTTGCATGCCAATTTATTTATTTGTTAATTAATTAGGGTTTTGTACATATTTGGACTGTAATTATTTGGAACTGTATATTATTTATTCGGATCCTCTGAGTGAGGGCACAAGTGTAATAAGTGTGCGTGTGTGTGATGTATGTCTTCCAACCCCACGTCTTTCTCCCTTTTATTTACCCGCTTATGATGGTCAGATTAGGGCATGTTTCAATTAGCATACAGTATGATAGCATGTTTGCATTCATTCATCTGTCTTGCATGCACCGGGCTCGGCGCATCATACTAACTGCATTGTATTTTCAATTCCAAGTTGAATACATGTTAGCTGTAGCATTTCATATGCCATGCCTAGAATAGCCGAGCCTGCTATAGTTGCATTTTTGCATGTGTTGCATTAGGCATTTATGTATAGTTAGGATCATGCACGGATTTCTAATTAGCTTCTGTTTTGGCTTGGAGTACTCGATAAGTTTTATGCTTTAGCATCCTTGCATACGTGTGAGTGACTGCCATGAAACACATAATGTTTTCAAAAATAGGTATCATGGTTAGTAGAGGTCGATCTTTGATCGGGCGAGCGGGGGTGCTCACGAAGTGACCTTCCCCAATCGTACCCAAGTTCCCGAGCCGAGACAACTTTGGTGATGACGGACACGTGGCCTTAGGCAAACGAGTCAGGGTTTCCTAAATTTCTCCAAAATTAAACATTTAGGTGGCGACTCTGTATCTGGCAAAGCAGTCCATGTTTGGCACTTCTTTCAAAATCTGTTTTCTCAAAACGATTTGCCGAATTTGGACTCTTTGGTTCAGATTAAAAACCGTGACAATTTGAGAGTCCTGAGCTGTAGTGAACCCCAAACGCACAGAACGGGACTCACCCTCCCGGGGCGTTCGGGGGACGTCTAGAGTTTCTGGCGACTCCGCTGGGGATTTAGAGAACTTGACTCGGACTCATGATATCTTGTTTTGACTACACTTGGGTGTTTCTTTGCATTGCATGTACATTGGTGCGCCTAGGACACCGTGTTTGCCATCTGCTATTCCTGAACGGTTTGCCGGAGGCTTGTCTTGTCAAGGCATGACCATAAGGCTGACCGGTTATGGGCTCTGCCAGTATGGGAACACAAACCCCGGTTTTACCGGGGCACCCTTTTTGACCATTCGACCTAGTGCATATTCGGATCCATAGTGACCGTTCCAAACTAGGACAGGTTGCTTACCCGTTTATAGGTTGTTTGAAACCGCTGCGTGCGTAGTGAAACCCTAGCTCCTGACAAAATAGGACAGGGAAAACCCTACCCCAACATAGGGGTGTTTTGGCTCTCGCTTATCTATTATGTGCTATCAGAGTGTGTCTCTATAGGGGTTGCATGTATCAGTTTGCGAGTTTGGGGCATCAGGCCTGCGGGCATCAGTCTATGTTTGAGAATCAGTTATCTGCAGGTATCAGATTTAGTCCTTGGGGACAGTGATTCAGGGATAATGATCAGTGATTGAGGACAATGTGTATTCAGCTTATCGACCATGTGTTGTTATGCCCAGTTGTGTGTTGTATTTACTTTAAGCTGTTATGCTATCCGTTTATCTGTTTATTTATTTCCTTATTGCTTTATTTACCTTTTTACTAGGGCAGTTTTAGCACAATTGCTTCCGACCCAGTAGATATTCCCCAAGCACTTTGGACAAGAGGTCGTCGACTCAATCGATCCGAGGATCTGGTTGACGGACAGCCAGTGTTTCATTCTCTACCCCCAGTTGTCAGAAGAAGGCCAAGAAGACGCAGTGTGTTTGAGCAGAGGTTACCAGAACAGTGGTCTACCCTAGCAGTGAACAGTTGGGCTGAGGTTTTAGTTTCTGCCATAGAAATACACATACCAGTCAGTCAGCAGGATCAGCAGAGTGTAGCCGGAATGGAGGAAATGATGCGTCAGCTCCAAGAGAGCATGAAGCAAATGCAGGAGGACGCTGTCTGCCAAGCGGAATTCTCTAAACAGCAGGCCACAATCATGGCCCAACAGGCAGAGATAATTACCCGGCTCTAGCAGCAAGCCGGAGCGTCAACCTCACATCCAGTTCCTCCCCCACCAGGGATCCCGTTACCAGAGCAGACACCAACTGTCCAGAATGTCCTGCCAAATGCCCGGAACACCTTGCCAAATGTCCAGAACGTCCAGGAGGACACAAACCTTCCAACAGGGCCAGCTCCGCCCCCACTTTTGCCTCAACTGTCCAAGGCGCCTACGCCTATCAACCAACCGGACTCTCTCTTCGAGTTCGAAATAGACCCAACAGCGCTGAAATTGAGCAAGCTCGAGAAGCTTTTTAAAAAATCACAAGGGGTAAAGGCTATTCCAGATATCGAGGATGGATATACCGATGTGGCCGTGACACTACCGGATAGATTTAAAATGCCGCAGATCGATCGCTTTGACGGGTCTGGGGATCCCATGGTCCACCTCTGGCTATTCTCAGATATACTGCGGCCAATGGGCCTAACTAGACCCTAGAAGCTTTCACTATTTGGCCGGACCCTGTCAGGTGTAGCCGCCATCTGGTATGCAAAATTGGAGGATGATGTCAAACGGAGTTGGGATGAAATGGCTGAAGCCTTTGTTGCACAATACTCTTACAATAGCCAAATTGAGATTACAACTCGTGATCTCGAAACAACAAGGTAGGAGCCCAAGGAGAGTTTCTCGGATTTCGTAACCCGGTGGAGAGCGAAGGCCTCGATGATGACTTTAAGGTCCACCGATAAAGACCAGATCATGATGATTGTGCGCAATCTCTAACCAAAATTGATGCAAAAGATGATTGTACTCCCCTTCCCCACTTTTTCAAATCTGCACGAGATGGGGGTACAGATTGAAGATGCAATGAAACAAGGTCTGATCGACCAAGATAGGGAGTAACCAAGGAGGACTTTCAACTGTAACAACAATGCAGGCCCGAGTGGCGCTGCAACTGCAAGAGCTTCAGAGGTGAGCATGGTCACCACCATTCCCCCTCCCCTTCCAAGACCCATGGCAGCCACGCCTTTCTCCGGTGCATCCGAAAGTAACACCCAAACCACCAAATACCAACCCAGAGGCCAAAGAACCTTCACACCCTTATACATGCCCCTGTCCAAAGCTCTAGAGGTATTAATCAGGAAAAAGCATTTGAAGCCCCTGGAGCCTAGGCCACTACCAAATCCACTCCCTCCCTCTCATAACCCAGCAAAATACTGCGCGTATCACCAACAACACGGTCACGACACCGACCGTTGTTTTAGATTGCGTCACGAGATCCAGGATCTTATTGACAAGCAGGTGATTGCGCCTCTCGTCAAACCCAATGTCACAACCAATCCTCTCCCACCGCATAACCAAGCTCCCCCTCCCAATAGAATCAATTTTATCCAAACTGGGGTCGCATCTTACGATCCTAGTATCTATATCACCCCATCCCACCTACCCAAGCCGGAGGTGCTCCTTCCTGACTGCACCGACTCTTTGTGCATGTTGGACATCTCCACAACCCAACCAGAACCGACGGTGGTGACCATCGAAGATGGGGCAGGGCAGACTTCAAAAAAGAATGGAATTATTGAGTCTGGGATTGAACAGTCTGAGAGTTTTGCTGGGGAAGCCTACGATCCAAGTGAGTACATCCTGTCAACAGGCCAGATTAGGCTAGGTATAGAATTGCCAGAGAAGGAAGAGCTGTGTGTGATCCAGGAGGACGGATTTGAGCAAGGGGCAAATGATTTGACGGCTGTGGAGGAGGACTTTGCCAACCTACAGTTTTTCGATGACCAAGAATCAGGGGGCGCGGTAGTCAACTGGTTTGATTATGAGGAATCGGCAGAGGCCACTGGATGGCTGGATGATCAACCAGATGTGGTGGAAGAATCCCAACCAGAACAGGGCCCGACAGGGGCGAGAGTATCAACTGTGGCCGAAAGGGCCGGAAGTCAGGTTACATTGCCAGAGAGCGCCGATATGAAGAATTTCGCTCAGGACTTGAGCATTGTGGATGCACAGAAAGTTGAACAACAAACTACGCCGACACAGGTAGAACAAGAAAAGATTTGGGATTCCGAGAGAATCAGGAAGGCAAAAGCCCATGAAGGGGCCGAGGATGCTATGTGCACAAAAACAGAAGATGCTGCGGGCATGCGGGCAGAAGGTACTGCGAGTACGATCATACCGGGGCCGGACAGGTGTCTGTCGACCGCTGACTAAATGTGGTGGGAAGACGATGATTTATGTCTTGCCCACACAGATGAAGATTGGGAAAACCATCAGCCAGACGACATCTAGTATGTCGGAGAAGTCGACCATATGACGAGAAGCATGTGGTATTTCAAGCCCCCGCACCTGGACCAGCCAGAGGCATCTGGGAAGGATAAAGAAGCTGAGAAACAGAAGGAGAAACAGCTTGAAGAGGAGGCTGTACTCAAACAGTTAAAGAAGATACAAGCAGACATCTCTATTTGGGGACTGCTTATGGCTTCACGAGTGCACAAACAAGCTGTCCTTTCAGCCATTGACAAAGCCAAGCTTTCTATAGACACCACACCAGAACAACGGGTTGGATTGGTTTTTCCGGGAGGAGGTTCCCCGACGTTGACCTTTTCTGAGAAAGAACTACCGCCTGAGGGCGCAAATCATAACAAACCCCTCTACATCTCGGTGGAATGTAGAGGCAAATGGGTGCCAGTGGTTCTTATCGACACGGGATCCGCCATTAATGTGTGCCCGTCAAGGACGGCATATGCGATCGGGTTGAAGCCCGCGGACTTTGTGCTGACTACTCAAGTGATCAGAGCCTACGATAACACAAGTAGGGAGGTGATGGAGACTGTCAAAATTCAGACTCAGGTTGGTCCAGGACAACACAACATTAAATTCCATGTCTTGGACGTTCCCCGAGTGCTTGGGGAATATTTGCTTGGTCTGAAGCAATTGTGCTAAACTACCTAGCAAAAAGATAAATAAAGCAATAATAAGGAAATAAACGAGCAGACAAACGGACAGCATAACGGCGTAAATAAACACAACACACAGTCGGGTATAATTAACACGCAATTGATACACCGTTTTCAAAGACTGATCATTATTCCCAAATCACTATCCCCGAAGCTGAATCTGATACCCGCAGATAGCTGATTCTGAAAATACTGAACTGGTGCTCACAGGCTTGATACCCAAAATACTGAACTGGCGCCCGCAGGCCTGATGCCCAAACTTGTAAACTGATACATGTATTCGTATAGAGACGCACTCTAAAAGCACATAACAAACAAGTGAGAGCCAAAACACCCCTATGTTGGGGTAGGGTTTCCCTGTCCTATTTTGTCAGGAGCTAAGGTTTCATTACGCACGCAGTGGTTTCAAACAATCTATGATCAGGTAAGCAACCTGTCCTAGTTTGGAATGGTCACTATGGATTCCGAATATGCACTAAGCTGAATGGTTAAAAAGGGTGCCCTGGTAAAATTGGGGTTTGTGTTCCCGTCGTGGCAGAGCCCGCTACCGGTCAGCCTTATGGCACGCTTCTTGAAGCGAGCCTCCGGCAAACCGTTCAGGAATAGCATACGGCAAACACGGTGTCCTAGGCACACCAATGCGCATGCAATGCAAAAAAAAACACACAAGTGTAGTCAAAACTAGATATCATGAGTTCGAGTCAAGTTCTCTAAACTCCCCAGCGGAGTCGCCACAAACTGTAGACGCGCCCTTGGGCCTCACTACAGTTCGGACTCAATAGTCACAGTCCTGTATCTAATCTCGCAGAGTGCAATGCAAGACCGATGAATCATCAAAGAGTCCAAATCTGGCAAATCATTTTTGAAAACAGATTTTTTGAAAGAAATGCCAAACATGGACTGCTTTGCCAGATACAGAGTCGCCACCTAAATGTTTTGTTTTGGAAAATTTAGGAAACCCTGACTCGTTTGCCTAAGGCCACGTGTCCATCATCACCAAAGTTGCCTCGGCTCGGGAACTTGGGTATGATTGAGGAAGGTCACTTCGTGAGCACCCCCGCTCGCTCGATCAAAGATCGGCCTCTACTAATCATGATATCTAGTTTTGAAAACATTATGCGTTCTTATTTCGGTTATTAGCCTAGATTTACTATGTGATGCCCACAGCATACAAGTATAGACTGGATCGCCTGAATTGGAACAAAACATTTCATGTTTGTTTCGAAAAAACGGTTTGCTTCTCGCAAGTAGGCTAAAATGTGAATTTGCCAGCCTCAGGTGGGCTTAGAAAACATGATGATTTGCTACTCTCAAGTGGGCTTAAAACTCACAATTGATGAATTGTTCCAATCCAAATAACCCAACCTTTACCCACAGGCATTCAGGCAGTTATATTACATAGGCAATTAGCCTCATGGTAAGCATGCTATCATGGAAGTCACTCACACACATGCAAGGATACTAAAGCGTAAAACTTACCGAGTACTCCAAGCCAAAACAAAAGCTATGTTAGAAATCCATGCATGATGCATGATCCTAACTATACTGAAATGCCTAATGCAACACATGCAAAATGCAACTAAGATAGGCTCGGCGATTCTAAAGATGGCATGTGATGATGCTACAACTAATAAGTATTCAACTTGGAATTGAAATACAATGCAGTTAATATGATGCGCCGAGCCCGGTGCATGCAAGACAAATGAATGAATGCAAACATGCTATCATACTGTATGCTAATTGAAACATGCCTTAAATTAACCATCATAAGCTGGTAAATAAAAGGGAGAAAGATGTGGGGTTAGAAGACATATATCATACTCACGTACACTTATTACAACATTGCCCTTGCTCGGAGGGTCCGAATAAATAATATACAGTCCGAATAAATAGTACAGTCCGAATAAATACAAAATCCTAATTAATTAACAAATTAATCTAGGGAAGTAGGTAAATTAGCACGCAAATCCATGGACCGCCTCAGCTTTGTTCCAAATGATGAATGGTGCATGTTCGAGTTGCCTTGCGCAGAAATCCATTACGATGCCCCAGTTTGCCTCTGTTTGCAATTGTTCTCGGAATATTGCGCAACGCTCCAGAAGGGCGCTGATTTCTGATTTACTGCAACAGAGAGCAACAAAGGGGCATTGCAAAATATTTTCACATATGTATGCATGACTACTCTTCAAGGAGCATAGTCCTCGATCCTCATGCCACCAATCACGCATATCGATGCATGATGGCCGAGGAGTCAAATTGCACGACTCAATATGAAATTAATGCACATGAAAACACGACAAGACTTAAACTCCATCATGGATAATCCGGAGTGTCGGCGACAGGGAATTAAGACACGTTTCGTCACTCGGAGTACGAAACGTATCTCGTTTCCCGTTCTTAGGCTAACTCCTATCCCAAATACGATGCAAATGAGATGGCATACACAATGCGACTAACATACAACCTAGCATACGCAATGCTATGAAATGGCATACACAATGCTCTAATAGGCGACCTAGCATATGCAATGCTATGGACCGAAATGGCATACACAATGCACGATGGACTTATACCAACATGAGTGGACCTCAGCCACACTCACATCAGTGGCCATGTGATGGAAATGAGAGAACCGAAATGCGTGTACACGTACACGCATACTGAGGACCGAACCTAAGGCATAAAATGCCACTCTACCAAAGCATGGCAAGGGATGAAAGATGGCATACAAACATGTAATTTCCAGCACTGAAACATGATGCTAAATGGTCCCGAAACATGGAAATATGGCACCCGATGCATGAAATAAGCCCCGAAACTCAAAGTTAGGCACATGTATTGAATTATAACTATGCAAAGCAAGCATTATTTGGCCATGAAGTACAAAGACAGAGCCAAGGCAGTCCCAAAACATGCACATTTCTAGTTTAAAGCATGGCCAAAAAGTGCTAACATGATGGACTAAAATAGCATGCAAATTTGGCTAGCAAGCATGGTTTACATGGCATGTATATGAAGCGTATGAGAACTCATCAAACCAGCCAAAAACAGTGAATAAAACATGACAAAATATGCCCAAATAACCACTGAAATGCATCCAATGCATACAAAAATGATGAGCTTCTTTGGAGGGCCATGCAAGGGGTCACTCAACACATATAACAAGGACACTTAGCATGGCAAAACCAACTCTGGAAATCAAATATGACAAGCCTAAAACTCACCAAATTGGGCCTGAAATGGGTCAATGAAGCATACAATGAAAGGCCCCCTCAAAAGGCCTTGAATGGAATTGTTCTACACATGCATTATAGACATAAAATAAGACCAAAGAGGCTCCGAACAGAGCTAAGACAGACCTCAAAACCCTCAGAATAAGGCCTGGAACATGACTTCAAAGCATGCAAAAAGGAGTCCCTTTGGAAGGCCAACAAAGCTAGTAAAGAGAATGAGGGGTGAGAGGGTCATCCCTCTATGATTTTGAAGCTCAAAGGCACATCTAAGCCACTGAAAATCTACTGGATTTCAGTGGCTAAAAGGCCAAATCAAGGTCAATGCAAGTGCTCACATGCATAGCTCAAAACATGAGGAAATAAGGCATGAAAGGGGATAGATGACCCCAAACAGAAAAAGTATCTTAAACAAACATGTTTATAAGCTCAAAAGGAAACTTTTTCTAGTTTATGACAAATCTCGAAAATGCTCACAAGTAGGACTAAGATATGATGCAAAATAGGCCTTCAAAGAGGGATAAAGAATACAAGGATGTAGGAAACCTCAAACACAAAAGTGTCCTTAAACAAAGTTGAATAGGAGTTCAAAATAAGACACTTTACAGTTGAGGTCAAGGCCCAAAAATGCTTGCAAGTAAGGCTAATCAATGGAGCAAAAAGATGCAAGTTTAAGGAAAATAGGTGCTTACCCTTGAAGAGCAGCAAAGCTGGAGCTTTTAGACCAAGTTGGTGAACCTTCAACCCTTTCAAATCAGTCCCAAAGTGCTGGAATGGGTGGAGGAGGTGTGGTGCTAAGGGTTGTAGTGCAAATGATGCAAGAAAATTAGGGTTTGGAGGCTCAAGTGTAAAGATATATATATATATAGAGAGAGAGAGAGAGAGAGAGAGTTGTAAGCCTTCAAAGTTGTTCAACCAAAAGGGGTTCAACCCTTGCAATGGAAGATCAGCCTCCCCTTTATAGAGGAGAGGCTCCAAAATATCTTAAAGTGGCTTCACATATCCTCCATACACGTATATGGAGGATGGTCCAATTGCCTTACAGCTGGCACAGCTATGATGCATTTAGAGAGGGCAAAAAGCGAGAAGCAGGCTGGCCAGTTCAAGTGGCCGGCCGGCCACTCCCCCTGGTCGGCTGACCGGGGGTCAAAAGGTTCAAGAATAATTTCTGGCCGGCCACCCCAAAAATGTGGCCTCCTAGATGAGTGTAACACAGCTGTATAGTGAAAAACCAGAAAATGTGACCCATGAGAGAGAAAAACCATCTTTTTAGCAAGGTTCAAAAGGGTCAAGGTGAATTACTGGTCGGCCTACTCATATTGGTGGCCTCCCAGATGAGCACAACACAATGGTGGTATGAAAAGCCAGAAATTGTGGCTCAAAAGTGAGAAAAACAGACTGTTAGGCACCGGAAGTGGTACATGACCATGAAGGTGGTCTCCTGGACCACAGTGTCCCTCTAAAGGGAGGAAATAAGGGGTGTGCCTAAAACCGGAGCAAACGGAGGTAGTTAAGCGATTTCGAACCGAGACACACGGCCGACGGCTCCGAAAACCAAAAACTGGGCTCCAAACAGGAAAAATGGCCTACGACCACGAAACGTAGCCTACGGCCACTAAGAGATGGTCTACGAGACCTCTCCCTCCCTTCGGGAAGAGAAAACAGAGAAAACAGGACCTGGTTCGCAAACCGAGGCAAAGCACAAAAGAGCCCCGAAGTCCGGAGGCAAGGCTTGCAGCTGAGACTCTAAAACCTCAGAACGAGCACAATATGCATCATTACCGAGCGTTCAATTGGTGACGTTTGAGTCTTAAGGTCGGTCAAAAATGGGGTGTCTACAAGGAGCTCTTTTGATATTTCGTCTCTATTTCCTGTCGTTACATTTATGGATTCATGCATCCCATTTCATAGTGCCTTAAACGTTTCAAGTTGGTTTGTCAAATTTTCAATGTAATTCTTTTGGTGAATCACATAACTGAACTGACACCCAACTAGCTCCACCAATAATTTAGCAACTTTTCATCCAACAGAAATTAGAATATCTAAAGACAAATATTGAACAAGCAACATTTGAAAATTGTTGCGAGTATTATTGTTACTAAAAACAAGAAAAAC
Source organism: Camellia sinensis (assembly GCF_004153795.1). Lineage (NCBI taxonomy): Eukaryota > Viridiplantae > Streptophyta > Magnoliopsida > Ericales > Theaceae > Camellia > Camellia sinensis. The sequence continues at coordinate 2,563,212 of NW_021024515.1, forward strand.
TTGTGTCTAGATCAACTTTTTACACTTGAAACCTTTGGATTGAATTTTTTATTTTTTTTTATTTTGGATTGGCACCGGTTTGATATAATTGTATAATGATAAACTATTGTATGGGATTAGTTTGTTGATTTAATAAGGCTTTACTGCCTTTGATTTACAAGTTTAATATTATGGTATGCTAAAGGCCACTTTTTAAAGAAAAAGAGGATCTTTCAGCCCTTTTTGCAATACGAGTAAACAAAACAAGGAGTGCAACTATATGATCTTGTCCTTCTTATACTATTCTTGTAGAACTTATAATACTTGTCTCATGTAGCAAAAAGGTGTTTGAAAGGTCTTGTGTCTTTTGTTTTAGTTTGACAGATTGAGGAACACTGCTGGAAGCTTGTGGCATACATGAACTGTTTTATGGAGAATGTTTACACCTACAATTTGGTATGAGCGTACTTTGACATTGAAGTTATACTAAGTTAAAATGTGTTTTTGTTTCTGAGAATAATTTGGGTAAATTTTTACTTGTCATGGATAAATTCCTATTTATGTTATGTGATGCAGTACTTGCATAAAACATTTGTACTTATTCTCCAACACAAACCGAACAATGCAATTGAAACCAATTTGACAGAAGCGTGTCGCAAGAATTTGCACTATTGTGCTGCTAGAATCTCATTAATTGGGAGATTTATCATTTTCTTGATTTTTAATTTTATCTGTCTACTAGTGTATTTTTGCTTAGAAGTAATTATTTTGTCATGAGTATATTGAAAGCTGAATTTGTTTTTCCTTTTCTTTTCCTTTTGCTCAGAGGGTTTCTTGCACTAGGCAAGTGAGTTGTGCTTTTTCCACTCTCGTAGCCCCCTTGATCATCTTTGGATGATTTTTCTTGGAAGTAAGTGAGTTGTGCTTTTTCCACTCTAGTAGCCCCCTTAATCATCTTTAGATGATTTTTCTTGGAAGAAAGAATATGAATCTTATAAAAAATAGGATTTCAAGGTTAATACAGTTTTGTTGTTTGTTTGAATTAGTAAAAAATTTCTCCATGAAAAATTGTTCAATTTTAAAAAATGTGGAACCATATTTTTACACTTGAATGCTTAAGAAATATGAGATTTTTTGTAGGAGTGTGAGAGTGGTATTCTCACATTGGGAAGGTAACCCAAAATTATGTTAAGCTACCCAATTCCCTCACAACCTACCATAGAGCTTTCCATTCTAACATTCCAGGGCTTTTCCAAATCAAACCAAAGGACCACCAAACCCAACCTCCAAACAATATCCTCTTCAAGCCTTCAATCCAATAACCTCCAGCACCAAATGAACCTAGTTCTCGAGCAACGAGCCTTCAACCCTCATCTTTATGCTGGTGCAAGATTGCAATACTCCAAGGATTGAAGGGACGTAGTGCATCAAGTTGCTCACAAGGGCTGAAGGCCAATATCAATATCAATATCAATATCAATAACTCTTAGGCAATGCCCTCGTGGACAGAATCATATTCCCAGGTTTCATCAACTCAATCAATACACTACCATGTGTAATTTACTTCTTCTAATGAGCAATGAGATTTAGATCTAAAAGGAAGAAAGGTCATCATTTTTGTTACCATTAATTCTTTTAGGATCAAAATCCCCTTGTTAAACCCTTTAAGCCTGCTATGGTCATTTCTAGTAAGCCCCCCAAAGGTTATCCCCTACACTAGGGAAAATCCAAATGGAGTGTTCAATTGAAAAAGAGTCCTAGAACTGGGTTAATTCCCAAGTGAAGTGTCAAAAGAACACTAGGTCAACAAAAATAAATAAATAAATAAATAAAAGAAAAGAAAGAAAAAGGAATGTTGGGAACAAACTGTAACCCCCAACTCATTCTAGTATGAGAGATACACACACACAAAAATAAAATTAAGAAAACAAGAAAATGTGTTCTCTCAAACTAAGTCAAACAAGTCAAATCAAGGTCTTGCAGAGATTCAAATTTCATCAAAGCCCAAGTTTAGGGACAAGTGTTAGGAGACCATTTGGATAAGATGGCACTGGGACACAAAAACACATAACTATTATTTTGGGCCTCCATCCATCCCTTTCTTTCATTACCCTAACCTAAAGCCTATACTACAGTCCAAATAAAAGACCCTTAAGATTGGTTCAAATTCTCATTGCTCAAAATAAAAAAGTTCTTAACCCTAGGATAGTGTTTTGATTGTTTGCGATTAACTCTCTCATATCAAGGTGCTGTATGGAGTGCATTAGCATCATCAATTGATGAAAGCAGCAATAGCCGACAAACCAACCAAGGCAATTTCAGCTTTCAACAAGTCCAAAGTTCAAACCCCAAACTATCAAAGGGTTTCACTCATACCTCAAACCCAACATCCCCACCCATTACTCCAGTTCATACAGCCTTTCCTCAAGCTCACAAATCTTCTTTCATCCATAACATTTTAGCATCCAAATCATCCCGGGCAACATACGACTCAAAAGTCTCACTCAACTTGCCCACCACTCAAAATCTGGATGCTTTTGAAGACATTCCAGCCAAATCCATCTTCGGTTAGCCTCAGCATCTCGATGGCTCAGACCAACTCCAAATTTGTTTGACTAATGAACTGATAATCCATGATCTATGTGTGCTAAGGGCAAAAATATGATATTCAAATCGAAGGTAATATCTTCTGAGAACCATATGAACTCAATTTGTCTTATATTAACTGTTACAAAAATGGTTTGCAAAAGCATACATTTCACTTTCAAAATGTTATTGCATATTGAAAAACTAGTATTGCTTTATATCTATTGACAAAATGTTAAAGCACAAGTACAGGAGCAGAAGATCACCATTACGCAATTCTGTGTCCAATTCATCCTGGAGTTTAGAACCCACTAATGGAACAAGAATTCAACTCGAGAAGATTTTCAATAGTCAACTCATTCATTCATCAAAGGAGTCAATTAGAAACCAAGCTTGATGTCCAACATTCAAGCACCCAGAGCATGTTCTTCGTGTTTGTCACTCTCACTCCCGTTCAAATCATAACATGTATGAGTTGTTTTTTCAAAGCAACCACCAATTCCTTACGAACAATATCTCCCTTGGCCTAAGACTAGTCTTTATCCAAAGAAGCAACCTGCTTATCACTACCACAAAGAGCATTTTGCAATGAAGCTATTCCTTGGATGCTATCCTTTGTTGTAAAGATGACTTGACAAGTTGTTACAGGCCGCAGTAAGTCTCTACAATTATGGCAAGGATAATGGAGTGACCTTCATTCATTCTTCTCGTTAGAACTCCAACTCAAACATCAAGCTTCCTATCGTCCCGACCGCTGATCAGAATAAAGGCACAAATTTTGCTTCCATTAGCAAATCTAGTCTTCTATGGGTGCACAAAGTTTGTCTCTCATGAGTCGAGAAAGAGAATGAAGGAAAATATTCCATTTACTCATTAATTGCCTCGAATGGTTTAGCACGTTTTTGCAATTGCTTGGAAGGACATCTATCCACACAAATGCTTGTTACAAAGCACAAAGATTGCCCATTCCAAGAACATCATGGTATTCATGGAGAGAATGAGTCAATTCAAAGAGGCTTAACATTGGGTACCTACATGCAGTAGGTGCAAAAACAATCAACCTTGGATCAAAGTTGGGCCTCTTCAACTCTAAAAATACATCACCAAAATAAAGGCACAAAATTTCAAATTTCAATTTTCAAGTCCCGTGGTGGGACAGCTGCATAACTCCATGGTAGGACAGATCCACAGCTTCACTTTGACAGAAGGGTATGTCAGACCTAGTGACCGGGAAATGTCAAAATTTCAAATTTCAATTTTCAATCCCCGTGGTGGGATAGATGCGTGCCCCATGGTGGGATTGATCTAACCCAATCATGATTGGTTCCAAGTTTTTGAACCCAGAACCAAATAAGTCATGCACTAGAACAAATCCAACCCAATGTAAATTGGGTTGGTTAGGGTTGAAACCACGGTTCTACTATATTAAAAATAAGTAAATCAATCAATAATAAATAATTAAACGAAACAAATATTTTAACATTTAAACATAACACAAACAAAAAGCAAAATATTGTTGAATGCAAACTAATACATTTTAAATCGAACTCAAGTTTAAATATAACCAATTCAAATTAAATCCATTAATACAACTAATGCAAATTAAATCAATTGCAAAATCTAACTGAAACTTCTAATACTTCCTTCGTTTTTCTAATAATTTTTCACATAGGACTTTCTTCGTTCACCTAATAATCCTTATATGTAAAAAATTATTAGGTATAATCAAATCCATTATAATAGAGTAATTAGGTGAAGATATGCTAATATAAATAAAATTTTAAACATATATATATAAATAGGTTCGGTTTTCAAGTTGGTTTAATTTAGGCAAGGCCTAAACAAAGAACCAACTCAGTCTAATTGGTTTAATGATTTGAAAACCCAGAATCAAACTAATACACTCAAAAACCAACCGAAAAAGATTGGTTTGATTAGATTCTTCAACTCATCTCCATATAAAGGGCTCAACAAAATGGTAATTTGGTACATAAAATTCTCTATTTCTTCAAATTTTTCTCTCTCTAAATGGGGTGATTAATTCTTTTTTTCTTACTTTTTTTGTATGTTTCTTATGTTTTGCTCTATTAACACGGCTGGCCCTGATTTTCTGAGCCTTAATACGAACTTAGAAAATAGAGTTTGAACTCTCATATATATTTTAAAAATGAGTAGGGTCCCACACCATGTGAGACATTTGGTAGAATTTTTGGTAAAATTTTTGGGGTCTCTAGCATTTTTGTTTAAATATATATATTGATAAAATAATAAAAAAAATTCAATTTATTTTTATTTTTTACTTGTACTTTCTATAAATTTATTGCATATGGTATACATAATTATTGAAGTAAATCATAATTATTGAGATAAATTTTGAACATTTTTTATTGTTAACACTATTAATTTATTCTCATTTTTTTTTCTGATGTAATAAATTAAATTGTAAAATTTGATTAACTTAAAAAAATTTATTTCTCTAGAAGCAATTGTAACGTGTATAGTCAAACAATATTCTATATATAATTCATACATTTGACAAACAGCCATCCATTATTTTTAAATAATGGACCAATTTAATTGTTTCTTTAAATCTTCATTTTTAAACTATTAATACTATAATATAGTGTTAGGTTCACTAAAATTAAATTAAATTGAATGGAATGATCATTCCTTAGTCTCTTTGTAAAATTACTATTTCCCCACAATGATGAATAATTATTTTGTTTGAATTCTCTTTTAGTAAATCAAACGTGAAAATGGATATTATGATGAAATGATTACTCTATTCAACTTTATTTTAATAACCAAATTTAACTTAAGGGGAATTTTTTTTTTAAGATTCCTGATATTAAGATTTTATAAGATAAATGACATATAACATTTTCCATAGTAATTAAGGTCCCTCAACATTTCTATAGAGAAAATTCGACTTAGAAAATTTTTGCTCAACTCAGTGAAATTTCACCCTGACTCAGAGAAATTTCAATTTTTACAGAAAAATTTCTTTGATTTTACAGAGAAATTTATTTCTCTGTGATCATACTAGAGAGATTTTGTCTAGGCCAAAATTTCTCTGAGTTGGGCAAAATTTATCTGAGTCAAATTTTCTCTGCGAAAATGTTGAGGGACCTTAGCTAATAAAAAAAAACATCTTGGACCTCTCCTACTACACAAAGTTGGGATGGATGTTTCACTAGTTTTCCCTCAATCTAAAATCGAAATAATTAAGGGGAAATATCATTTTGCCCTCCAAACTATTACGCATTTTTCAATTTGGCACCCAAACTTCACATTATTTTAATTTGACCACAAAAGTTTTTAAATTTGATCAATTTATCCCCCGTCGTCTGTTTCCCTTTACAATCAAACGGAACTTGCTGACGTGACACCAAATTTCATTTGGAACTTCATTTTATCTCCCAAACTATATCTTAAAAATCAATTAACCCCCCAAATATTAAAAAAAATTAAATTTAAATATTTAATAAATATTTTTTTTATCTCAATAATGAAATAAATAATATACTTTGCAAAAAAAAATATAAAATATAAAATCCCCATTTAGAATTATCTCTTTAAGCTCAAATTATCTCAGGTCAATCCTAAAGAAATTAATTGAGCCAAAAATTTCTTGGCTACTCTATGTGTGTGCGCACGCAATTGTAACTAGTTTATTTCCCAAATTAATTGCAATAGAATTGATTGACTAACACTAATTTCAAAATTGAGTGGGTATAAAAAAAATTAGAATTCAATTACTGTCTAAATAATACTCAACAGGACTAACACTCAATTTTTTATTTAAAATTTAATTTTTTATTTTTGAAATAAAACATTATTAATTAAATATCTAATTTTTTTAATGTTTGGAGGGCTAATTGATTTTTAAGATATAGTTTAATCATAACGATTCTATCTATTTTCCTAAAAATTAAAGGGACTTAGTATATTATTTAAAAAAAAATTCAAATCAATGATAAAATTTATAAATATTAATAATTAAATGGACAAATTATAAAAAAATACCCAACGTTTTACATATTTTTCAAATTAACTTGAAAGTTTCAATTTCATTAATTTTATTTTTATTTTTTTGGTTGGGTTTTTTTTTTAATTTTTTTTTATATGTCAATTTCTTACTTTTGTAGCTGAATTGTTTTCACTAAATAGATACATTAGGTTTATTCAATGGGGGTAAATTGTTTTCGTCAAAGTCAATGAACTTTAAATCGCACCTTTAGATTTCTTTGGTTTAACATGAATCGGTAGCCCCTGATTGAGAACTGGCAATGAATCTCTGATTGTGGCGAACTCATACCCAGGACACATTCTTGGTCCTCCTCTTAATGCCACAAAACAGAGTAAGGAGGGGATGGTGCTTGTTGCTCAAAGAGTGTTGGGTCGATCTTTGATGGATTTGGGAAAATCGTCTCATCCATGTGAGTCATGCTTGCTGCCCATACCACCTGTTTATCAAAAATTTGTGTTACTTCTACCTCTTATTTTATTTACATTACCCACCTTTGTTCTGGTAATTATCCTCTTCTCACTTTTAGGGTCCATGAGTATGGTTTTCATTTTTGCCCTTGCTCAGAGGCTAAGGGTGTGAAAGGCAAATTCACTGGTACTGACAACATTCCTTTAATCATGTTTTGAAATAAAGGTCTTAGTGGATCTCTTCTTGCTTCTCGTTCTATTCCAAATATGAGTGAACAAATAATGTTGAATGTGAAGGTCTTCATCAAAGGCATCACCTATATTATCAACAAATTGTTTCATACTATTAATGCAAGGAGGAAAAATTAATAGGTTAACATGTGTAAAGTCCAATGGAAATTGTCATTTCTCCATGTCTATATGTGGCTGGTTTTGTAGATTCTTAAATAGCTACTAGCCAAACAAAAACCCCATGCGCGTCTCTTGTTCCACTTATGACGTCATGATTTGCTTTTGTAAAGAAAGAACCGTCTTCATCCATCTTCCCAACATACTCCTTTAATGCTTTAGGCTTCAAAAAGGATACAAGTGCTCCCCTTATTCGCTTGTGATCTTCCCCACTTAACACCAGTATATTGTTCTCACCACAGACTCTCCTCGTTGATGCTGGTTGCTAGTTGGAAAATGTCTTGTTGTCACACGTGTATATAAATTTTTTTGCAGCCTGTCCATGGAGAAAAACTATAGGAGTTCCAAAGAGGGTGAGTTTGGAAATGGGACTATACTTTCTTGTTCTTTCATGGAACCATGCCTCACCCTTGTTTGCTCACATGGCATGTAGAAGGCTGAGGTTATGACCTATGATGGGTAATCCCGTGGAACCTGGTGGGAGCTTGTTAGAAGTTTTCTTGGTGAAGAAGAGGAAGATAGGAATAAATAAAAGTAGCAAACTCAAATAGTTAACAAATTCCATGGCTCAGAGAGAGAGAGAGAGAGAGAGTGGTATATTGGTGGAGGACTATACTTATATGGGGGATTTTGAGGTGATAATATATATATATATATATATATAGAGAGAGAGAGAGAGAGAGAGAGAGAGAGAGAGATTGGCCCTTGTTGTCTTTGTAGTTACAATCTTGCTTTGTCATTTTTTTTTTGTGGATACTTGTTGTCTTTGTAGTTACAATCTTGCTTGTCATTTCCTTTTTGTTTTCTTTAATTGATGATGTTGATATGAATAGATGTTGTCAATATTTGTTGGGCATATAAGCTATATAATGGAGTTGCTTGGACATTTCCATAGTGATTAAAGCACTGCCTTCTAAAAAGGACATGCAATGTTTGCATGGGTGGCAAATGACAATAATGACACATTATCTTTTTATTGTCCGACGAGACGACAATTATTATCGTATGAAATTTTTTCCCTCACATCATCTCCTCATTTCACATCATCACTTTTTCACCTCTCACTACTTTCCCTCTCCCCGTCATTTCTCTCTCTCACCCTTTTTTACACCGATGATTTTGATAATATAGGAATTGATGATAAAATGATGTTCATCTTGGTCTTGTAGATTTTTGACTAAAAAATAGGTTTTTCAAATTTTTTTTAGGGTGCTTAATTCATCCTTAAGCAATTGAAACTTCTTTCTGTTTTTGGTTTTTGGAGGCTTTGAAATTCAGTAAGGCTTGTTTAGGTCATAGGATGAGAAATAGGCTTTTTTTCCCTTGAAAATGTGAAGTCCTTGGGACATTTTGTCAAGAAAAAAAAATTGTGAGTCTTAAGATTTTTACTTGGTCGTGTTATAATTCAATTCTCCATTCACTAACAGTGAGCGATTATCAGTGGGTTTTCATTCTATACCATTGGTCCAAAGTAGAAACTTCATCTAGGTTTTGAAGTTTTAAAAAACCTTTCTTAGTTGTCGTTTGAGTGGAAAGGAGAAAGACAAATGATGTTGGGGGGGGGGGGGGGGGGGCAGAGAGAAAAATTGTTGAAAAGGAGAGATGATGAAGAGAGAACATGTGGGGAGAGAGTAAAAGATGAATGATGGTTGAGCTAAACCCTAGAGGAGTACCAATCAGAGGAAAGGGTCTTAATTTATATTGAACAAATGTACCACATACAAGTTAAAACAAAAAGTATCATGGTATGTCATCCTTCCCTAAAATGGAACTTTGATGGTAGAGCAAGAACTAGCATGAAAATCAATCTAGACCTAAAGCAGACTCGAGGGCTCTTGCTATTGACAGCTATGTTACACAGACTCTTGAAAATAAATTAAATATCCGTGTCGGACACCCAACACTCAGACAAGGGTATGGGAAATGTGTCGGATACTTTTCAACAGATACTTATATAATTGTATATAACACTATTATTATATGTACATATTGTTGTATAATTGCTATAAATGTCATTTTGACGTTGTAAGTTACATATAATATCGTTTTATCTCACATACTAGATTAAAAATATAAAAATATGATATTTTTTTGCCGAGCCCGCGTATCCTTAAATTTATGATTTGATGAGTCCGACCTCTAGATACATACTCACACCCGACACTTGTACCCGAGTCCATGTAACATAGATTGACAGGAATGAACCTATTTCTTTTTGACCAGGTATGCAGCTTGTTGGTTGCACTGAGTATGTCGTGGTTAGTTAGGCTTAGTTTACTTTGTAATGAATGCAAAAAAAATAGGCGGCCTTTATGTTAACAAGGGCAACTGAAGATTTCCTTGGTGCTTCAGTACTACGACAATAGTTGTTGTACTATTAAACAAAAATAGTTGTTGTACTATTAAGATTAAGTGGCTGTACAATAGAATACTGTTGGCCCTGACCTTAGCTAAGTTTTCAAAGTTGAACAGCCCGTCCTTTATAGAATTTGAACACCATCCCATTTCAACCAAAAATACAACCCTGTCAAAGATATGTATCCTTCCTTCCTTATGAGTGGAAATCCAATCCCGTTTTGTCTTTCTTGCGTGAAAAGCATCCAATAGATAATATATAAATACAGATTTAAACTTTGTGCATTTTTTTTGACCTTTTTTGAAAGTGCATAGTTTCTCCTCCTAAAATGGGGCATCACTTGTACTACTTTACTAAATCAAGCGAAGCGCTTTTTAATAGTAAAGCTACAAGAAATTTCTTTCTTTAACTTAACTAAGGATGGTTGCCGATAGAATGACCGTGAGATTGGTGGAATGCAAATTCCAGACCAGTATCTAGTTGTTGTCATCTAGAGCAGTATAAGTTCTAAACAATGTGTTGGGCATAGTTATTACATAGGTGGACTCTCCAGGTTCCCCAACATAAGCTCACTTCAAATGAACCACAATCTCCTCTTTGTCCTTGACCACCCCTCACAACTCGAGCAACAATTCATTTTTGTACTCTCGAGGTATTAGTAGTCAATCACATTCCAATAGAGAGCAAATGGCCAAATATTTTTACTTTTTTTTTTTGTTTTTTTGTTTTTTGATTGGCACTAGGCTATCCGGATCAAAGCTCGACTAATCCCCAGGGATACAGAGGCCCTTGGCAAGGAGTTTCCTGTAAATGTACCACAATTAATTCAAGGGTTTTCCCACAGTCTGATGCCCCAAGGAATTGTTAGCACCTAAGATCTTTTAGCCCTTTTTGCAATAAGAGTAAACAAAACAAGGAGTGCAACTATATGATCTTGTCCTTCTTATACTATTCTTGTAGAGTTTATAATACTTGTCTCATATAGCAAAAAGGTGTTTGAAAAGTTGTGTGTTTTGTTTTAGTTTGACAGATTGAAGAACACTGCTGGAAGCTTGTGACATACATGAACTGTTTTATGGAGAATGTCTACACCTACAATTTGGTATGAGCATTCTTTGACATTGAAGTTGTGCTAAGTTAAATGTGTTTTTGTTTCTGAGAATAATTTGGGTAAATTTTTACTTGTCTTGCATAAATTCTTATTTATATTATGTGATGCAGTACTTGCATAAAACATATGTATTTATTCTCCAACACAAACCAAACAATGCAAATGAAACCAATTCGACAGAAGTGTGCGGCTAGAATTTGCACTATTGTGCTGCTAGAATCTCATTAATTGGGAGATCTATCATGTTCTTGATTTTTAATTTTATCTGTCTACTAGTGTATTTTTGCTTAGAAGTAATTATTTTGTCATGAGTATATTGAAAGCTGAATTTTTTTTTGTTTTTTTCTTTTACTTTTGCTTAGAGGGTTTCTTGCACTAGGCAAGTGAGTTGTGCTTTTTCTACTCTAGTAGCTCCCTTGATCATCTTTAGATGATTTTTCTTGTAAGTTTCATATGCTATGTTTGGATGGTAGGATTTAAAAAGAAAGAATATGAATCCTATAAAAAAATAAGATTTCAAGGTTAATACAGTTCTGCTGTTTGTTTGGATTAGTAAAAATTTCTCCATGAAAAGTAGTTCAATTTTAAATAATGTGGAACCATATTTTTACACTTGAATAAGAAATATGAGATTTTTTGTAGGAGTGTGGGAATGATATTCTCACATTGGGAAGGTAACCCAAAATTATATTATATATTTCGTATTTGAATGCACTCAAACAACATAATGAAGGAGAACTAACATAAAATTCTAATTTTACCTCTATTTCTACTATCTGAACATAGTCTTGCCAACTAGCTAAGATGGATTTCTTATAAATAAATAAAAGAGTAATGCTATGTTAAATATCATTTTTGCCCCCCAAACTTTCACGTGTTTTTCAATTTGACCCCCAAACTTCGATTAATATCAATTTTACACCCAAACTTTTGAAATTTTGATCAATTTGACCCCTGCCGTCACATTCCGTCTACAATTGGACTTAATGTGCTGACGTTGCTACAAAGTTCATTTAGAATTTCATTTTACCCCCCAAACTATACCTTAAAAATCAATTTTCCCCCCAAATATAAAAAAATTAAATTTAAATATTTAATAAATAATTTTTTAACTCAATAATGAAAAAATTAAATTTTAAATAATGTATACTTTGCAAAAAATAATAAAAAAAATATAAAAATCCTTATTTAGAATTATCTTGAGACTATGAAGCATGGGTATTTCGACAAACATGTCGTACCTGTACCGGATACTTATTGAATTTTGAAATTTTTTCCCCCTCAAGTTTGAAATTACTATTAGTTGATCAATTCTATTGAAATTAATTTGGGTAATAAACTAGTTATAATTGCACGTGCACACACACATAGAGTAGTCAAGATATGTTCGGCTCAATAAGTTTCTCTAGGATCAACTCGCGATAATTTGAGACCTATGAAGCACATGCATGGGTATGAGTTCTGATATTGGTACGATATGAGTACGTTGACATGGTAAAATCTTTAAAAAAAGTAGGGTACAGGTACGGGTATGGTTTAATACGTTTATAAAAAAATATTTATTTTTAATTTGAAATAATACAAAAATTGATTAAATGGTTTTATTTGTTAAATCCAACATACAATTGACATTTAATGCTAAAAGTACAAGTATAAGATAAACCAAAATTAAATATTAGTATGTTAAATAACTTACGAACCAAAACTTAATTTTAAAACCATTCTAAACACAAAACTAAAAATGAAAAAGAAGTCTAGTAAAAGGAATTTTATCTTTGTAGTAGAAGAAAAATATTGTTTTGACCGAGGTACGTCACGGCTTAGATATATACTAGATATGTCTGGGTAGGCCAAAAATTAAGAAAAATTTGAGTACATATTTTATGTCCCCAGTGCATATGCAGAAATATCATACGGCGGTAAGTACCCGTACTCGGTATAGGTATGGCATGTTTGTCAATCATTCATATTTCATAGTTTCAAGATAATTCTAAATGAGAATTTTTATATCTTTTATTCTTTTTTTGCAAAGAATATATTATTTAAAACTTAATTTTTTCATTTTTGAGATAAAAAACTATATATTGAATATTTAAATTTAATTTTTTTATATTTAGAGGGAAAAATGATTTTTAAGTTATAGTTTGGGGGTAAAATGAAATTCCAAATGAATTTTGGTGCCACGTTAGCACATTCTGTCCAATTGTTGATAGAATGTGATGCTAGGGGTAAAATTGATCAAAATTTCAGAAGTTTGGGTGTAAAATTGATATTAATCGAAGTTTGGGGTTCAAATTGAAAAATGTGTGAAAGTTTGGGGGGGAAAAATATATTTCCTCTAACAAATATTTTTTTTAAAAGTTTCCTTCATATTAGTTCATTGGTGTCCATTTGGTATACTGAAATTTTATTAGTACATAAGTTCATTTGTAAAGTATTTTCATGAATAAACACATTAAAAATGGAAAATATCTCCTTTAATCTTCCAGCAATTCTTTTCATTTGGATCCGTTTGCATAGTCTACTTATTGAGGTAGCTTTCTCTAAACCACAGACCTCAAAATTGGCATTATCATATGGAATTTTTTTTCTCGGTTCGTACGTTTTCCATTTTTTCTTGTTTTTTGAAACATTTTTTGCAATAATTTCTTTCCTCAAATTTCATGTGCCATGAAACAAAATGGAATCGAACAAGGGAAAAGTAGATAAGTCAATCATTTTTCCTCTAAATAGTTCATATATGTAAATAAACAAAAAACCTTGAAAAAAAAATCAACATCACAGAGGTTTTATATGATGCATAAAATGTACTCACACCACACCCCATCGGTGGCCATACATGTTATGGCCATTGGCCACTATATATTTTGATGTATAATGGAACTTAGTAGCTCATGCAGATCATTTAATTAGCTTTGCATTATGAATAGAATAAGCAATTAATGGACTACATTTAGCATTATTTATATATTCAATTGCTTAGTTAAATTTCTAATAAAAAAAAGAAAAGAAGGAAGCAACGTTTTTAATCGTTCCTCTCTTTCTATGAACAATTATACAAATGAAAAGTAGCTGTGGAAAGTTTTGATGATAATTTGGATGAATCTTAGGGTTAAGTGAAATTTTGGTCAAAAGGGAGTTAATGATCTCCCAAATGAAATATTAATGAAGTTGAGAGCAATAAGTTGGAAGACATGGTGGGATGTCTTTGGGGTTATTAAGCGCGCCCAACAATTCAGACTCCCAATCTCCTAATCTAGTCTCATTAGTGCAATGTGAAACGAAAGATGAGAGTCCAAATCCAAAAAATTTTGTAAAAAATCGCTTTATTGCAAATATTTTGCTGAAAATGGACTACATCACCAGATCTCAGAGTCGCCACCTAATCTTTTGGAGAAATTAGGAAACCCGTGACTTGTACCAAAAGCCACTGCCTCTCATAACCTAAGTGTCTCTGCTCGGGAACTTAGGTATGAGGGGGGAATGTCATTAATTGAGCACCCTTACTCACCCGATCAAAAGATCAGCCTCTACGAAGTCATGATGTGATTTTTATAGCCTATATATTCATATTCTGGTTATTATTAATGCTAACATTACTATCTAAGGCAATCAAATATAAACTATGTCACTGATTTTGGTTATGTTTTGATTTTATGCATTTTTGAAAAACCATTTTGTACAGACTCCGAAGCATAAGAATCAATCACATTCCAATACAAGGACACAACCTCTATTCACTGGCATTCATACAAATATTTCAATTAAGCATTTAGCCTCATGGTATAGCAATGAACATGATAGAGGAAATATACACACAATATGCTAAAGTAAAGAAATGCTCACCTAATATTCCGAGGTGAGCCAAAAGAATAGGTTAGAGTATGTGCATGATCCTATATACAACTAACTAATGCAACACGTATATGACATGTATCTATAAGTCCGGATACCAAGACATGAAATGGATGATGGATATCATCTCAAGACATGGAGTGACGCATATATTCAACTTGGAAATGTTAAACTCTACAAATACAAATGAGCTGGACCCTAATGCATTAAAAATGGATGTAATACATGGGCGTGATAGATAAGACATGATGCTATATAGAAAGCTTGTAAATAAAAGGGTTAGAAAGACGTGGGGTTGGAAGATTATTACAACAATTTTAATAAGAAATGGGAGGGGGAGGAAGAGAGAGATTATTGCAACAATTGAATATATAATAAAAGAAAAGAATAGGGATTGGAGAAATTATTACAACATTGAATTAATTCAATTAAGTTATTGTTGAATCTAACAAATCATACTAAGTAGTTAAAACAAACCATCCAGCAACTCCAGAACCACCCAGGAGAGCACTCCCTAGAAACTGTCTGCTCTGTTCTTGGGAAAGATCATTTGACCGAACACAAAATGGGCCGGCCGAACAGGAATTTGGCCTACCGAACTCTTCTTTCATTCAAGATTTAGGTCAGTGCAGAAAGTCTAGAACAGAAGCTAAGAACATCTTCCAAGGGGTGCTCATCCCTTCTACCTCCTCCACTTACATGAATCACTCAGGGAAGAGGTAGATAGGCCTCAACCCTTAACAATAGAACAAACAGATGTATACAACAGATGTTTTGCAACAAATTGACGACATAAGAGGATCAAAGCAAAAAACAAATTCAAGCCTAAGAAATAGATGGGAACCTATATCATCTCTTTGTGAATAAGGGCAGGTTAGTACCCAAATCTATTCTATTAATTAGAAAGAGTAGATTAATGCACATCATTTTTTAGCAAGGGATAGTTTGTTTTGAAAGCAAGGGATTCATCAAAAATCCATTGAAAACTTTTCTATAATTCACAGAACAAGAGTGTTTCTACCCTTTTCCATGTTCACAAATGATTGAGAAGAGAGAGTTCAATGCCTTTTGACATAAAACCTCTTGTTTTACTTCTAAAAATACTCAATAGAAGGGAGAACACAACGTTTTCAACATCAAATCCCAAGGATCATCCAAGTAATCCTATGAAACAACCCCCAACACTCATTGACATTGAGTGAAGAGTTGAGACACATGGATCAAAGTGCTTGGAAGATAGGAGATATGAAGAGAGAGTTTGTAACAACAAGAAAAACTACTCTACATATTAAACTTGTGCATGGATGGCTAATTTCTACTCCCAATCACATCCACTAGGTTCCAAAATATACAACAATAAGAGACTTTAGTTAAAGAAAGCAAGAAAGCAAAGAATGACTGTCAACTCAATGGATGGGTGGCTAATTTCTACTCCCTCTACATCCACGAGGACTTGTTACATATTTACAACAGTTATATAATGAAGAACAAGGTCAGAAATAAAGGAAAGGAGAAGAAATGATAGTCAAAAGTTCAATAATCTCACCTTTTAAAGAGGATGAGCTTCTTTGTCTTGATTCCCTCTAGTCCTTTTAGATATGTTTTAAAATGTCCAAGAACCTTCACTAGAAGCTAAGGATCAAGCTTTGATGGTGTTGGATTGTTCAAAGTTAGAGGGTGGTAAGTAGGAGACGGAGGAGAAAGAGAGAGAAGTCAAGAGGCTTATCTTAGCCTTGGGCAAATTTTCCAACCCCTAAAAAGGGGCTGCTGAGCTCTATTTATAGAGCCTCGAGTGTAAATATCTAAGATATTGATAGAAAGTGTTGAACAAGCTGAACTTCCCAAAAATGCTTTATACTCGGACAATTTAGCCGGTCGTACCATTTGGTGTCTGACCGAATGCATTTTTGACCGGCCATCTTATGTTGTCCCGCTAGTCAGAAAGTACATCGTGAGATCAACAAGGTAGTGATAGCCTGAATTGAGAGGAGAAACAGATATTTCAGAGGATTTCACCTCTTCCATTCATTCCCACTGCACAACCAAACTCGTTTTGAAAAAGGTTCCCATTTGGTTGAAAAGCATTTTGGCCAAAACCGATGTTTGGAAAGTTTAAAGCTTGCATTGCATCTTAGACTTTTTGCTAAGGGATTCATTGGACTAGCACATCTCATTTTCATCATTGGGTACTCAAGAAAGAGCGCCCAAGTCTTAAGACTGGTCAAAAGTGGGGTGTCTACACATTGGGTTGTCCATAAACAAACCTTACTTTGCAGTCCTTTTTTGTATGCAGTTTCATGAGTTCAATGGGATGTGTTTGATTGTTTCTAGGGAAAAAAGGTGACAAAGAACATATACCAACTCCTTTTTTTCTATTTTTCTTTTCCTTTTGATAATCTTTCATTTTCTCGAGAAAAATGTTATACACATCGCTCAACTCACTACAACTACATTTTCATATTATTAATGAACCTTACAGCCCTTGCATGCAAATTCATTGGGCATAGTATTAGGTTGAATATGTCATACCAAATGCTCACATTTGTTTACCACGAGATTATTATATCAATACAAATTGCTCGTGTTTGTATTGCACTAGTTCGTCAGGATTGAATATATGAAATTTCATATAAGACCTCATTATATAGAAGTTGATTTTATTGTTTATATATTGCAAAGGCAAAATTGTCTTTTGACACGTTCTCACGAGACAAATTCATCCCATGATATTCCTAATTCACCCATTTTGGGGAATTTATTGTTTAATGGGATTGTTTATCCATGCCTTTTTTTTCCTTTTTTGTTTTTTGGGTGTGCAACTGAACAGGAATTATGCGAAACTTATCAAATTACCAATCCAATCCCAACTCCTACCAGGGTTATCAAATAAGCCCTTAATGTTGGTAGATCCCAAGTGTGACTTTGCATTGCAAATAGGAATATTGTTCAAGAAGGATTCTCCGTTATGATTGGTTCAGGGGGTCTACGTCAAGTTTTGTTTTGACATGATTTATGGTTTGGTGATAAATCTTTGAAATATGAGTTTCCTAGACTATTCTAGATTTTGTCTCATCTGTTATGGTTAATGATGTTCTTTTGTTCAATGGAAGCTTGAACAAGTGGTGTCTGCAATTCAGGAGGAGTTTATTTGTTTGGGAGAATGTCCTTTTGGATAATTTAATGAATAAACTTAATTCGCTTTGCTTGACTCTTGACATGGAGGATGAGCTGCAATGAAAGTGGGATAAAAATAATGGAACCTATTCGATTAGATCTTTTTATAATGTCTGAAAATTTATCTTGTGGTTTTGAGGTTTGTCCTCTCAAGTCACATCTCTTTTCTGGAATAATCTTCTCCCATTCAAATTCGAAATATTTTGTTGGCAAGCTGTTCTAGGTAAAGTAGCCTCTTAGGAAGTTTTTAGCTAACAGGGGTAATCCTAAATGAGTTTTAAGCGCTCTGTCCAATGTGTCTGAGATTTGTCAAATCTGTCTACCATATCTTAATTCACTGTCAGTTCGCTTGGGAATGTTGGTCCTGTTGTTTAAACTGGTGTGGGTGGTGTTTGTTGAGTCTGTCTCTTTGATCTTTTTATGTGGTGGTTTGATCCTCCTTTTTGGAACCTTGAGAAACGACTTTGGGTGACCCTCTTCTGCATGGTTGTTTGGTTAGCTCAAAATGCTACTGTCTTTAACCACTTAGAACAGCATGTTCATGATGTGATTCACCTAGTAAACTTGTGTTTCGCTCTTTGGGCTAATGCTTGTTTTGGTATTGTCAATTACCCAGTGTCTGGTATTATCAGCTGCCTTGACAGGATCATGAAACTCAAACTGTAGCTTCTTTCAAAGCCGCCTTGACAGACATTGAAGCAATAAGATGGTTGAGGTGCAAAGGAGGCTTGGCTCTTTTTTATTGTTCTTCTTGTTGCTGCTGATATGTTCTTTGATGTTGCTGGTGGTGTAGGGTTGCTGCTTTGCTGGCTAGGGAGGTCTTGCTTTCATGAAGAATATTTTTACTGCTATGGGAAACCTTAAATTATAACTTATAAGGTTGTGTTGTTGCTTTTTAAGGCTGAAGGTTGTTCTTGACGCTACAAGAAAAAGTATTTTGCACGGTGTTTAGAATATAGCGTTTTTTGAAATGTCTTTGTTGATTAGTGAAGCACAACGTTTTGTAAACGTTGTCTTACATCTAGGTCAGACAACGTCATTTAGCTGTGTAGTGATCACACCAGTTGATATTAAAACCTTCTCGCTGTTTGAGACCTTTCAAAACCATCTCACTCCAAACTCTCTGAAACTCATATCCCCTTTTCAAAACTCTCTCTCTCTCTCTCTCTCTCTCTCTCTCTCTCTTCACTTCAGATTCATCAAATAGTACAACCACCATGTTCAGTGTAGAAATTTAATGTATAAAGAGAAATGATTGTATTATTGATTGATATAATGTTATATATATTACAATGATTGATGATTCCTATATATAGAAGAGGGTGAGTGTGTAGTAGGTAAGGAGTAGGTGAAATGGAGGTGGTAGTGGTGTAGTGGGTTAGGTTTAGTGGAGTAGGTTTAAGTGGGGGAAGGTTTAGTGGAGTAGGTGAGGTGGTAGTGGTGTAGTGGGTTAGGTTTAGTGGAGTAGGTTTAAGTGGGGGAAGGTTTAGTGGAGTAGGTGAGGTGGTAGTGGTGTAGTGGGTTAGGTTTAGTGGAGTAGGTTTAAGTGGGGGAAGGTTTAGTGGAGTAGGTGAGGTGGTAGTGGTGTAGTGGGTTAGGTTTAGTGGAGTAGGTTTAAGTGGGGGAAGGTTTAGTGGAGTAGGTGAGGTGGTAGTGGTGTAGTGGGTTAGGTTTAGTGGAGTAGGTTTAAGTGGGTGAAGTAGGTGATAGGTTTAGTGGAGTAGGTGAGGTGGTAGTGGTGTAGTGGATTAGGTTTAGTGGAGTAGGTGAAGTGGAGGTGGTAGTAGTGTAGTGGGTTAGGGAA
>NW_021024515.1:2598714-2657462 GCF_004153795.1 Camellia sinensis
AGCATAAGGAACTTTGCAACATCTTTCCTTGTCCTTTCTGCAGCTTGTAGGACATTGATTCGAAACTTAAGCTTGAGTCTAGTAGACTCCTGATCAGACTCCATCACGACACCAGGACTGATGATTGGAGACGGCCTCACAAGCGTGGTAAGTGGCCCGGTTATTCTTCACCACCAATGCATCACACGGTAATAGTGACCTGCAAGTTTTTGGGGATCAACCATCCTTCTGCTTTTCCATGTTGAACCTCTCATAGGAAACTCGTTCATACGGAACGGTTGCGTTTCTGGAGATAACCCAAGATCAGTGGCGCTCGCATCTTAGATCGATCTTGGTTGATCTGCACAATTTTGACGAAGATACACACGATCATATTTAGACATTGTGAACATCTTTGGCGTCCCACAATCTTTCATAGTCGAGAAAAGCACCTTGCGGTTCGTAACTCAATTTCAACCTGTTTTCATGGTAGGAGTCGTTGACCCACAATTAACTATCGTGTACCAGCAGATCTATTGCGACGAGTGAAAGATTGCCGATGTACCTAAGGAGCATAAAGAAATCTCAAATGTGTGAGGGCGGAATTAGCGACAAACATCAGCGCAGTATAAAAGGTTTATGATCCCACAAACCAAACTACACACAAGATGAGTCCGATAGTGCGTGTTGTTAGAAAATTTAAACCAATTTACTCGGCGCCTTCCTATAAATCTTCTTCCATTATATTTCAATGCAGGAGGAGAAACAGGGACCCCGAGGTACCACCCCAATAACAATATTTTTTTGACCATATGCCGTGAGCTTTGCTTGAGTCCAACAAACTTTCTACTCAATTTGCAACACAAATTTCTCTTTCCCTTTTTCCACAAAAGCTGTCGACAGGATATGCATCCAATAAGTAACATTTCTCTTCAAGATCACCATCTGCAGAAAATGGCGTCTTCACATCAAAGCCTCTCGCTCAACTTCAATGGATTCATACCTTGCCGCATGCATCGCCAAGTACAACCGAAAGAAGACACTTTCAACTGGCGAGAAAATTTCATTCAAAATCAATACCTTTCTCTTTGCTCCAAAGCCTTTCACAACAAGATCGGCCTTGTACCTCAGACTTTGCCCTGAAAAACATTCTTCAATTTGAAGACCCACTATTTTTCAAAATTTCCTACCCGTTTAGGCAACTTCACTGAAATATAAGGTGTGATTTTCAAGTAAGGAATTCATCTCCTCGTCCATGGCCTTTTTCCAATCACCTTTCTTTGCATGCTCAATTGCTTCTTGGTAGCTCTCAGGCTCCCCTTGATCAGAAATCAACACAAATTCATTGGGAGGATACTTTCTTGAAGGTTGTCGGTCCCTTGTAGATTTCCTCAACTCAAGTTGTGGTGGTAGTTCTTGAGTTGGATGCTCTTCCTCAATTTCTGACTCAACTTCATTAGAATTAGCATCATCCTCTACATTTTCAATAGGTGGCTGCACATCTCCCCCGTTTTCATCATCAACTGAAGATGAAGGAGATAAATCCATGTCAATGAGATCACTAGCTTTTGGCTCCGGTTGATCACCTTTGCCAAAGTCTTCAATTGTTTGGTCTTCAAGAAACACAACATCACGGCTTCGAATGACTTTCTTGTTGACCGGATCCCACAATCTATAACCAAATTCATCACGCCCATAGCCAAGAAAAATACATTGTCTTGACTTGCTATCAAGCTTGAACCTCTCATCTTTTGGAATGTGAACAAAAGCTCGGCAACCAAACACTCTCAAGTGCTCATAAGATATATCTTTACCGGTCCAAACTCTTTCTGGAACACTGGCTCCACCAATAATTCAGCAACTTTTCCGCCAATGGAAATCAGAATATCTGTCATGTCTGAGGAAAAACAATGTATTAGCAATGCTTAAAAATTGCTACAGTATTACTGTTATTAATAACAAAAAACTTGTTTCTGGATCTACCTCTTACACTTAAATCTTTGGGTTTAGTTTTTGACTAATGACATACAACATTTTTTATATTCTATCTTGCTGAAAGTTATGGACAAGTTTATTCAAAATAGTGCGATATGTTACATGTCACAAATAAACTATTGTATGGGATTAATGTTGCAGATTTATTTTAGCAAGGCCTTAATGCCTTGAGTTACAAGTATAATGTTTATGTTATGCTAATGATCACTTTTTAAAATGAAGAAGAAGCTCTACTTTCTTGCAGTGAAAGGAAATAAAACAAGGACTAGTGCACTTAGATCTTGTCTTCTCACTTCTCATACTATTGTAGTAGCTTATAATACTTATCCTATATAGCAAAGAGATGTTCGAAAAAACCTCTGTATTATGATTTAGTTTGGCAGGAAAATGAGGAACACTGCTGGAAGTGGATCATTATACTTATCCTATAGAGCAAAGAGGTGTTTGAAAAATCCTATGTATTGTGATTTAGTTTGCAGAGTAATGAGGAACAATGCTGGAAGTGGATCATTCCCACTACAATTGCGGATACACTGTCACAAGCGTGAAACGTCTTATTGATATTGACACATCTCAATCCATGCAGTTTCCTTCAGTTTGGTATAGCCATACTCTAATGTTGAACTCGTGGAGAGTTAAAATGTGTTTTTGTTTCCACAATTAATGAGGTAGAATTTCACTTGTCTTGTGTAATTATTATTTATATTATGTGATGCAATACTAACATAAACATATATTTACTTATTCCCCAATGCAAATTGAACAATGCATTTGAGCTGGTAAAAACCCCATTAACAAAGTTAGCTTTCCATTGGCTGGAAATTAAACATATCAGAATTTAATAATTAGATAATGTAAACATAATTATAGAGCTTTAGGAGGGATGGTGGTAGTAAAGATATCTAAGCTTTGAAAGGGAGGCATTGATTCCAGAAACTCAATGGGGAAATTTATAGTTTTCTTGGTTTTTGAAATTTATGATTGTTTTGGTATCACCACTTACATAGACACTCACGATTGGTTCATTGTTTAAAAATAAGTATTAAATAAATAATGAAGCCGAATAATAGTTTACCATGTATCCCTTGAATCCTTGATATAACATGGTGAGGAAAAAATTGGTGATATATAGATAATTTATTTGTCTACTAGTTTATTTTTTAACTAATTATTTATTTTGTCATGTGATGAATATTGAAGCTGAGTTTTCTTTGTTTTTCTTTTTTTAACTTGGACAATATGGGACTATTTTTGGCACAATTTAGAGCTATTTAATTATTTAGGTAATATCCATGGATCTCTCTTTCAGAGGGTTTTTAGAGCTAAATTTTCCCTAATGGCTCCTTTATGGAGGGAAAGGGGATGAGTAATTCATCTTGGGTTTGGCCTGGGTTGTTGGAGGGGAGGAAAGTTA
This sequence comes from Camellia sinensis, assembly GCF_004153795.1. Taxonomy (NCBI): domain Eukaryota; kingdom Viridiplantae; phylum Streptophyta; class Magnoliopsida; order Ericales; family Theaceae; genus Camellia; species Camellia sinensis. Next base: position 2,602,103 of record NW_021024515.1, read on the forward strand.
TTGAAGCAGGTTGGCGGTATAGAGTTTTAAATGGGAAATGAAGCTCAGATTTGATCAGACCTTGGCAATCTGATCCTTATAACCCTTAAACCATAACTAGGATGCCCAATGATTGCCTGGTATCTAAAGTTGCTGATCTTATTGATGAAGGGAAAAACGAATAGAAAGTTGACATTGCGAGAGTAGGAAAAAAAAATTACAAAGGGATGCAGTGATTCTTAATAGGTTGTTCTCTGTTAGATCAGTGTATGTTGTTGCCAAAACATTATCGTATCAGCAGAGCTAGTGGCAGTGATGGACAACAGGTGAATCGGAAGACTCAAGATAAAATAAAAAATGTTCATCTGGAAATAACTACAAGGAAAGTTCCATTTGGTGAGATGTGTCCAGTATGTGGGCTTGAGCTTGAACCTGTTATCCATCTGATTTTAAGATGTCCTAAAGCATTGATGAAGGTTTGGTAGTTGTTGCCATTTTGGATCGTACCTGAAAATCTCTTGGAATATTGAATTTGCAAGTTGGTGGAAGAATATGGGGGATCCGATCAAGGGCATAAATTATAGATCTGTGGGCTTGTATCTGCTGGTTTATTAGGAAAACCATGCTTAGGTGTTCAACAACTAATGTAGAGAGTTTGACAAAATTGTTCCCTAAGCTGCAGAGTACTAGCAAGAGTATGTTCATGACACAAACGCAAAGGTGATGATTCAAGCCCCATGATTAGGTCTAATTGTTTTCGCTTTATGTTCCTAGCCTCTCACCGCTTTCTATGCGAAGTCTATTTGTCTTCCCTGTTGTTTTGGCCTGCCCGATCTTGTCTACATCTACACGAGCCATTTGGACATTGTCTTCAACTTGATTGTATATTCTTGTTTTGGTAATTAAACACTTACTTACTCAAAAGGTGACCTAGGACTGGTGCTAAGAAATACAATCAAGTTGGGCTCATCATTGATAATACTTTGTGACTTGCTGCGAATATTCAAAATTGTCCTTTTTGTTTTGTTTCTGGAGATTGTAACAGGAAGGCTCATAGAGTAGCCAAGTATGCCCAACTTTGGGGTCTCACTATTCCTGGGTGGGAATCAATCCTAGTTGGGTTACTATGGAAGTTTCTCTGGATTGTAGGTTGTAATGATCAATGATTTCATCAATAAAATTTTCCTATCTATTGGCCAAAAAAAAAGAAAAAAAAAAAAATAGTGGTGAAGATAAGATATTGCCTATGGGATTATAATGTAGTGATTTCTATTAGTGGTTAAATTTTGATGTGGTAGCTTTCTATAACTCACAAACCCTATGTCCTTTTAATGGGATTTTTTTGCAAATTGGTACTATTATATGATTTTTTTTTTCCATTCATATTGCTTGTTTTGTTTTGTTTTCACTCTTTGTATTTGTTTTTATATTTTTTCATGTTTTCAAAATAATAATAATAAAATAATAATGAGAAATTTGAACCGCCATCACTCTCTTTTTATTTCTAAACCTGTTTTTGAGAATTCAAAATTTAATTAATTTTTTCCCCTAAAACGGGGTGTTTTCAAAAGGTGTTTTTCAAAAAAGATTTTGAAAATAGTTGACAAAATAAGTTTTATTTTTTGTTTATTTTCCTTCTTGCTTTTTGAGAATAGAAAATAGTTATCAACAACAAAATCAAATGCACACATTTTCTAAATAAACAATTAAAATCATAAATGTTTTAAAGCTTGAAGAAATCTATGGTGTGCATCCTTAAAAAGAGAGGCAGCGTATGAAAATTACGATTTTTTGTGGTGAAATGAATAATATATGTGCATATCATATGCTGTAAATCATTTGTGGTGAGAAATGTTATGAATCTTTTTGGAGGAAAAAATTACAACTTCTTGTGATGTTTGTTATGAAACATTGAGATAGGGAGGGTGTACACGATATGCACCATTTCAAGGGTTCACACTGTAGCAGCTATCTTAAATCATTTAAAAAACTATAAGTTTTCCTTTTACTTTTCCCTTGCTTTTGTTGCCAAGAAAATCATGTGCCTAAGAGCTACTAAAGTTGATATCATTCATTTGCTCAAAATTCATGTGTCCCAACACAAAATGTAGTAGTCAAAAAAATACATCAAGTTTAATCCTCGTTTGATGGGGGTTTGAGACAAGTAAATTAGATACAGACCTAATCTTTGGCATAATCAATTTTTTTCCTCTTAAAAATATTTGTACATGTAAACTCACTCAATACCCTAAACCAAGTAGAAAAAAACAGGCTAACGTATAGATATTGTATATGATGCATAAATTATTGACATAGGGGAAGTTAGAATTTTTGGTGTACCTCTCTTTCTGTAAACAATTAAGGAGAAAGACAACTGTTGCTGTAGGCTTCACAATGGAGATGGAGAGGGAGATGGAGACATCAATATAAACATACACAAAAGCCTGAACCAATCAAAATGATAACATGTAGAGATTGTATATGATGCATAAATTATTGACATAGGGGAAGTTAGAATTTTTGGTGTACCTCTCTTTCTGTAAACAATTAAGGAGAAAGACAACTGTTGCTGTAGGCTTCACAATGGAGATGGAGAGGGAGATGGAGACATCAATATAAACATACACAAAAGCCTGAACCAATCAAAATGATAACATGTAGAGATTGTATATGATGCATAAATTATTGACATAGGGGAAGTTAGAATTTTTGGTGTACCTCTCTTTCTGTAAACAATTAAGGAGAAAGACAACTGTTGCTGTAGGCTTCACAATGGAGATGGAGAGGGAGATGGAGACATCAATATAAACATACACAAAAGCCTGAACCAATCAAAATGATAACATGTAGAGATTGTATATGATGCATAAATTATTGACATAGGGGAAGTTAGAATTTTTGGTGTACCTCTCTTTCTGTAAACAATTAAGGAGAAAGACAACTGTTGCTGTAGGCTTCACAATGGAGATGGAGAGGGAGATGGAGACATCAATATAAACATACACAAAAGCCTGAACCAATCAAAATGATAACATGTAGAGATTGTATATGATGCATAAATTATTGACATAGGGGAAGTTAGAATTTTTGGTGTACCTCTCTTTCTGTAAACAATTAAGGAGAAAGACAACTGTTGCTGTAGGCTTCACAATGGAGATGGAGAGGGAGATGGAGACATCAATATAAACATACACAAAAGCCTGAACCAATCAAAATGATAACATGTAGAGATTGTATATGATGCATAAATTATTGACATAGGGGAAGTTAGAATTTTTGGTGTACCTCTCTTTCTGTAAACAATTAAGGAGAAAGACAACTGTTGCTGTAGGCTTCACAATGGAGATGGAGAGGGAGATGGAGACATCAATATAAACATACACAAAAGCCTGAACCAATCAAAATGATAACATGTAGAGATTGTATATGATGCATAAATTATTGACATAGGGGAAGTTAGAATTTTTGGTGTACCTCTCTTTCTGTAAACAATTAAGGAGAAAGACAACTGTTGCTGTAGGCTTCACAATGGAGATGGAGAGGGAGATGGAGACATCAATATAAACATACACAAAAGCCTGAACCAATCAAAATGATAACATGTAGAGATTGTATATGATGCATAAATTATTGACATAGGGGAAGTTAGAATTTTTGGTGTACCTCTCTTTCTGTAAACAATTAAGGAGAAAGACAACTGTTGCTGTAGGCTTCACAATGGAGATGGAGAGGGAGATGGAGACATCAATATAAACATACACAAAAGCCTGAACCAATCAAAATGATAACATGTAGAGATTGTATATGATGCATAAATTATTGACATAGGGGAAGTTAGAATTTTTGGTGTACCTCTCTTTCTGTAAACAATTAAGGAGAAAGACAACTGTTGCTGTAGGCTTCACAATGGAGATGGAGAGGGAGATGGAGACATCAATATAAACATACACAAAAGCCTGAACCAATCAAAATGATAACATGTAGAGATTGTATATGATGCATAAATTATTGACATAGGGGAAGTTAGAATTTTTGGTGTACCTCTCTTTCTGTAAACAATTAAGGAGAAAGACAACTGTTGCTGTAGGCTTCACAATGGAGATGGAGAGGGAGATGGAGACATCAATATAAACATACACAAAAGCCTGAACCAATCAAAATGATAACATGTAGAGATTGTATATGATGCATAAATTATTGACATAGGGGAAGTTAGAATTTTTGGTGTACCTCTCTTTCTGTAAACAATTAAGGAGAAAGACAACTGTTGCTGTAGGCTTCACAATGGAGATGGAGAGGGAGATGGAGACATCAATATAAACATACACAAAAGCCTGAACCAATCAAAATGATAACATGTAGAGATTGTATATGATGCATAAATTATTGACATAGGGGAAGTTAGAATTTTTGGTGTACCTCTCTTTCTGTAAACAATTAAGGAGAAAGACAACTGTTGCTGTAGGCTTCACAATGGAGATGGAGAGGGAGATGGAGACATCAATATAAACATACACAAAAGCCTGAACCAATCAAAATGATAACATGTAGAGATTGTATATGATGCATAAATTATTGACATAGGGGAAGTTAGAATTTTTGGTGTACCTCTCTTTCTGTAAACAATTAAGGAGAAAGACAACTGTTGCTGTAGGCTTCACAATGGAGATGGAGAGGGAGATGGAGACATCAATATAAACATACACAAAAGCCTGAACCAATCAAAATGATAACATGTAGAGATTGTATATGATGCATAAATTATTGACATAGGGGAAGTTAGAATTTTTGGTGTACCTCTCTTTCTGTAAACAATTAAGGAGAAAGACAACTGTTGCTGTAGGCTTCACAATGGAGATGGAGAGGGAGATGGAGACATCAATATAAACATACACAAAAGCCTGAACCAATCAAAATGATAACATGTAGAGATTGTATATGATGCATAAATTATTGACATAGGGGAAGTTAGAATTTTTGGTGTACCTCTCTTTCTGTAAACAATTAAGGAGAAAGACAACTGTTGCTGTAGGCTTCACAATGGAGATGGAGAGGGAGATGGAGACATCAATATAAACATACACAAAAGCCTGAACCAATCAAAATGATAACATGTAGAGATTGTATATGATGCATAAATTATTGACATAGGGGAAGTTAGAATTTTTGGTGTACCTCTCTTTCTGTAAACAATTAAGGAGAAAGACAACTGTTGCTGTAGGCTTCACAATGGAGATGGAGAGGGAGATGGAGACATCAATATAAACATACACAAAAGCCTGAACCAATCAAAATGATAACATGTAGAGATTGTATATGATGCATAAATTATTGACATAGGGGAAGTTAGAATTTTTGGTGTACCTCTCTTTCTGTAAACAATTAAGGAGAAAGACAACTGTTGCTGTAGGCTTCACAATGGAGATGGAGAGGGAGATGGAGACATCAATATAAACATACACAAAAGCCTGAACCAATCAAAATGATAACATGTAGAGATTGTATATGATGCATAAATTATTGACATAGGGGAAGTTAGAATTTTTGGTGTACCTCTCTTTCTGTAAACAATTAAGGAGAAAGACAACTGTTGCTGTAGGCTTCACAATGGAGATGGAGAGGGAGATGGAGACATCAATATAAACATACACAAAAGCCTGAACCAATCAAAATGATAACATGTAGAGATTGTATATGATGCATAAATTATTGACATAGGGGAAGTTAGAATTTTTGGTGTACCTCTCTTTCTGTAAACAATTAAGGAGAAAGACAACTGTTGCTGTAGGCTTCACAATGGAGATGGAGAGGGAGATGGAGACATCAATATAAACATACACAAAAGCCTGAACCAATCAAAATGATAACATGTAGAGATTGTATATGATGCATAAATTATTGACATAGGGGAAGTTAGAATTTTTGGTGTACCTCTCTTTCTGTAAACAATTAAGGAGAAAGACAACTGTTGCTGTAGGCTTCACAATGGAGATGGAGAGGGAGATGGAGACATCAATATAAACATACACAAAAGCCTGAACCAATCAAAATGATAACATGTAGAGATTGTATATGATGCATAAATTATTGACATAGGGGAAGTTAGAATTTTTGGTGTACCTCTCTTTCTGTAAACAATTAAGGAGAAAGACAACTGTTGCTGTAGGCTTCACAATGGAGATGGAGAGGGAGATGGAGACATCAATATAAACATACACAAAAGCCTGAACCAATCAAAATGATAACATGTAGAGATTGTATATGATGCATAAATTATTGACATAGGGGAAGTTAGAATTTTTGGTGTACCTCTCTTTCTGTAAACAATTAAGGAGAAAGACAACTGTTGCTGTAGGCTTCACAATGGAGATGGAGAGGGAGATGGAGACATCAATATAAACATACACAAAAGCCTGAACCAATCAAAATGATAACATGTAGAGATTGTATATGATGCATAAATTATTGACATAGGGGAAGTTAGAATTTTTGGTGTACCTCTCTTTCTGTAAACAATTAAGGAGAAAGACAACTGTTGCTGTAGGCTTCACAATGGAGATGGAGAGGGAGATGGAGACATCAATATAAACATACACAAAAGCCTGAACCAATCAAAATGATAACATGTAGAGATTGTATATGATGCATAAATTATTGACATAGGGGAAGTTAGAATTTTTGGTGTACCTCTCTTTCTGTAAACAATTAAGGAGAAAGACAACTGTTGCTGTAGGCTTCACAATGGAGATGGAGAGGGAGATGGAGACATCAATATAAACATACACAAAAGCCTGAACCAATCAAAATGATAACATGTAGAGATTGTATATGATGCATAAATTATTGACATAGGGGAAGTTAGAATTTTTGGTGTACCTCTCTTTCTGTAAACAATTAAGGAGAAAGACAACTGTTGCTGTAGGCTTCACAATGGAGATGGAGAGGGAGATGGAGACATCAATATAAACATACACAAAAGCCTGAACCAATCAAAATGATAACATGTAGAGATTGTATATGATGCATAAATTATTGACATAGGGGAAGTTAGAATTTTTGGTGTACCTCTCTTTCTGTAAACAATTAAGGAGAAAGACAACTGTTGCTGTAGGCTTCACAATGGAGATGGAGAGGGAGATGGAGACATCAATATAAACATACACAAAAGCCTGAACCAATCAAAATGATAACATGTAGAGATTGTATATGATGCATAAATTATTGACATAGGGGAAGTTAGAATTTTTGGTGTACCTCTCTTTCTGTAAACAATTAAGGAGAAAGACAACTGTTGCTGTAGGCTTCACAATGGAGATGGAGAGGGAGATGGAGACATCAATATAAACATACACAAAAGCCTGAACCAATCAAAATGATAACATGTAGAGATTGTATATGATGCATAAATTATTGACATAGGGGAAGTTAGAATTTTTGGTGTACCTCTCTTTCTGTAAACAATTAAGGAGAAAGACAACTGTTGCTGTAGGCTTCACAATGGAGATGGAGAGGGAGATGGAGACATCAATATAAACATACACAAAAGCCTGAACCAATCAAAATGATAACATGTAGAGATTGTATATGATGCATAAATTATTGACATAGGGGAAGTTAGAATTTTTGGTGTACCTCTCTTTCTGTAAACAATTAAGGAGAAAGACAACTGTTGCTGTAGGCTTCACAATGGAGATGGAGAGGGAGATGGAGACATCAATATAAACATACACAAAAGCCTGAACCAATCAAAATGATAACATGTAGAGATTGTATATGATGCATAAATTATTGACATAGGGGAAGTTAGAATTTTTGGTGTACCTCTCTTTCTGTAAACAATTAAGGAGAAAGACAACTGTTGCTGTAGGCTTCACAATGGAGATGGAGAGGGAGATGGAGACATCAATATAAACATACACAAAAGCCTGAACCAATCAAAATGATAACATGTAGAGATTGTATATGATGCATAAATTATTGACATAGGGGAAGTTAGAATTTTTGGTGTACCTCTCTTTCTGTAAACAATTAAGGAGAAAGACAACTGTTGCTGTAGGCTTCACAATGGAGATGGAGAGGGAGATGGAGACATCAATATAAACATACACAAAAGCCTGAACCAATCAAAATGATAACATGTAGAGATTGTATATGATGCATAAATTATTGACATAGGGGAAGTTAGAATTTTTGGTGTACCTCTCTTTCTGTAAACAATTAAGGAGAAAGACAACTGTTGCTGTAGGCTTCACAATGGAGATGGAGAGGGAGATGGAGACATCAATATAAACATACACAAAAGCCTGAACCAATCAAAATGATAACATGTAGAGATTGTATATGATGCATAAATTATTGACATAGGGGAAGTTAGAATTTTTGGTGTACCTCTCTTTCTGTAAACAATTAAGGAGAAAGACAACTGTTGCTGTAGGCTTCACAATGGAGATGGAGAGGGAGATGGAGACATCAATATAAACATACACAAAAGCCTGAACCAATCAAAATGATAACATGTAGAGATTGTATATGATGCATAAATTATTGACATAGGGGAAGTTAGAATTTTTGGTGTACCTCTCTTTCTGTAAACAATTAAGGAGAAAGACAACTGTTGCTGTAGGCTTCACAATGGAGATGGAGAGGGAGATGGAGACATCAATATAAACATACACAAAAGCCTGAACCAATCAAAATGATAACATGTAGAGATTGTATATGATGCATAAATTATTGACATAGGGGAAGTTAGAATTTTTGGTGTACCTCTCTTTCTGTAAACAATTAAGGAGAAAGACAACTGTTGCTGTAGGCTTCACAATGGAGATGGAGAGGGAGATGGAGACATCAATATAAACATACACAAAAGCCTGAACCAATCAAAATGATAACATGTAGAGATTGTATATGATGCATAAATTATTGACATAGGGGAAGTTAGAATTTTTGGTGTACCTCTCTTTCTGTAAACAATTAAGGAGAAAGACAACTGTTGCTGTAGGCTTCACAATGGAGATGGAGAGGGAGATGGAGACATCAATATAAACATACACAAAAGCCTGAACCAATCAAAATGATAACATGTAGAGATTGTATATGATGCATAAATTATTGACATAGGGGAAGTTAGAATTTTTGGTGTACCTCTCTTTCTGTAAACAATTAAGGAGAAAGACAACTGTTGCTGTAGGCTTCACAATGGAGATGGAGAGGGAGATGGAGACATCAATATAAACATACACAAAAGCCTGAACCAATCAAAATGATAACATGTAGAGATTGTATATGATGCATAAATTATTGACATAGGGGAAGTTAGAATTTTTGGTGTACCTCTCTTTCTGTAAACAATTAAGGAGAAAGACAACTGTTGCTGTAGGCTTCACAATGGAGATGGAGAGGGAGATGGAGACATCAATATAAACATACACAAAAGCCTGAACCAATCAAAATGATAACATGTAGAGATTGTATATGATGCATAAATTATTGACATAGGGGAAGTTAGAATTTTTGGTGTACCTCTCTTTCTGTAAACAATTAAGGAGAAAGACAACTGTTGCTGTAGGCTTCACAATGGAGATGGAGAGGGAGATGGAGACATCAATATAAACATACACAAAAGCCTGAACCAATCAAAATGATAACATGTAGAGATTGTATATGATGCATAAATTATTGACATAGGGGAAGTTAGAATTTTTGGTGTACCTCTCTTTCTGTAAACAATTAAGGAGAAAGACAACTGTTGCTGTAGGCTTCACAATGGAGATGGAGAGGGAGATGGAGACATCAATATAAACATACACAAAAGCCTGAACCAATCAAAATGATAACATGTAGAGATTGTATATGATGCATAAATTATTGACATAGGGGAAGTTAGAATTTTTGGTGTACCTCTCTTTCTGTAAACAATTAAGGAGAAAGACAACTGTTGCTGTAGGCTTCACAATGGAGATGGAGAGGGAGATGGAGACATCAATATAAACATACACAAAAGCCTGAACCAATCAAAATGATAACATGTAGAGATTGTATATGATGCATAAATTATTGACATAGGGGAAGTTAGAATTTTTGGTGTACCTCTCTTTCTGTAAACAATTAAGGAGAAAGACAACTGTTGCTGTAGGCTTCACAATGGAGATGGAGAGGGAGATGGAGACATCAATATAAACATACACAAAAGCCTGAACCAATCAAAATGATAACATGTAGAGATTGTATATGATGCATAAATTATTGACATAGGGGAAGTTAGAATTTTTGGTGTACCTCTCTTTCTGTAAACAATTAAGGAGAAAGACAACTGTTGCTGTAGGCTTCACAATGGAGATGGAGAGGGAGATGGAGACATCAATATAAACATACACAAAAGCCTGAACCAATCAAAATGATAACATGTAGAGATTGTATATGATGCATAAATTATTGACATAGGGGAAGTTAGAATTTTTGGTGTACCTCTCTTTCTGTAAACAATTAAGGAGAAAGACAACTGTTGCTGTAGGCTTCACAATGGAGATGGAGAGGGAGATGGAGACATCAATATAAACATACACAAAAGCCTGAACCAATCAAAATGATAACATGTAGAGATTGTATATGATGCATAAATTATTGACATAGGGGAAGTTAGAATTTTTGGTGTACCTCTCTTTCTGTAAACAATTAAGGAGAAAGACAACTGTTGCTGTAGGCTTCACAATGGAGATGGAGAGGGAGATGGAGACATCAATATAAACATACACAAAAGCCTGAACCAATCAAAATGATAACATGTAGAGATTGTATATGATGCATAAATTATTGACATAGGGGAAGTTAGAATTTTTGGTGTACCTCTCTTTCTGTAAACAATTAAGGAGAAAGACAACTGTTGCTGTAGGCTTCACAATGGAGATGGAGAGGGAGATGGAGACATCAATATAAACATACACAAAAGCCTGAACCAATCAAAATGATAACATGTAGAGATTGTATATGATGCATAAATTATTGACATAGGGGAAGTTAGAATTTTTGGTGTACCTCTCTTTCTGTAAACAATTAAGGAGAAAGACAACTGTTGCTGTAGGCTTCACAATGGAGATGGAGAGGGAGATGGAGACATCAATATAAACATACACAAAAGCCTGAACCAATCAAAATGATAACATGTAGAGATTGTATATGATGCATAAATTATTGACATAGGGGAAGTTAGAATTTTTGGTGTACCTCTCTTTCTGTAAACAATTAAGGAGAAAGACAACTGTTGCTGTAGGCTTCACAATGGAGATGGAGAGGGAGATGGAGACATCAATATAAACATACACAAAAGCCTGAACCAATCAAAATGATAACATGTAGAGATTGTATATGATGCATAAATTATTGACATAGGGGAAGTTAGAATTTTTGGTGTACCTCTCTTTCTGTAAACAATTAAGGAGAAAGACAACTGTTGCTGTAGGCTTCACAATGGAGATGGAGAGGGAGATGGAGACATCAATATAAACATACACAAAAGCCTGAACCAATCAAAATGATAACATGTAGAGATTGTATATGATGCATAAATTATTGACATAGGGGAAGTTAGAATTTTTGGTGTACCTCTCTTTCTGTAAACAATTAAGGAGAAAGACAACTGTTGCTGTAGGCTTCACAATGGAGATGGAGAGGGAGATGGAGACATCAATATAAACATACACAAAAGCCTGAACCAATCAAAATGATAACATGTAGAGATTGTATATGATGCATAAATTATTGACATAGGGGAAGTTAGAATTTTTGGTGTACCTCTCTTTCTGTAAACAATTAAGGAGAAAGACAACTGTTGCTGTAGGCTTCACAATGGAGATGGAGAGGGAGATGGAGACATCAATATAAACATACACAAAAGCCTGAACCAATCAAAATGATAACATGTAGAGATTGTATATGATGCATAAATTATTGACATAGGGGAAGTTAGAATTTTTGGTGTACCTCTCTTTCTGTAAACAATTAAGGAGAAAGACAACTGTTGCTGTAGGCTTCACAATGGAGATGGAGAGGGAGATGGAGACATCAATATAAACATACACAAAAGCCTGAACCAATCAAAATGATAACATGTAGAGATTGTATATGATGCATAAATTATTGACATAGGGGAAGTTAGAATTTTTGGTGTACCTCTCTTTCTGTAAACAATTAAGGAGAAAGACAACTGTTGCTGTAGGCTTCACAATGGAGATGGAGAGGGAGATGGAGACATCAATATAAACATACACAAAAGCCTGAACCAATCAAAATGATAACATGTAGAGATTGTATATGATGCATAAATTATTGACATAGGGGAAGTTAGAATTTTTGGTGTACCTCTCTTTCTGTAAACAATTAAGGAGAAAGACAACTGTTGCTGTAGGCTTCACAATGGAGATGGAGAGGGAGATGGAGACATCAATATAAACATACACAAAAGCCTGAACCAATCAAAATGATAACATGTAGAGATTGTATATGATGCATAAATTATTGACATAGGGGAAGTTAGAATTTTTGGTGTACCTCTCTTTCTGTAAACAATTAAGGAGAAAGACAACTGTTGCTGTAGGCTTCACAATGGAGATGGAGAGGGAGATGGAGACATCAATATAAACATACACAAAAGCCTGAACCAATCAAAATGATAACATGTAGAGATTGTATATGATGCATAAATTATTGACATAGGGGAAGTTAGAATTTTTGGTGTACCTCTCTTTCTGTAAACAATTAAGGAGAAAGACAACTGTTGCTGTAGGCTTCACAATGGAGATGGAGAGGGAGATGGAGACATCAATATAAACATACACAAAAGCCTGAACCAATCAAAATGATAACATGTAGAGATTGTATATGATGCATAAATTATTGACATAGGGGAAGTTAGAATTTTTGGTGTACCTCTCTTTCTGTAAACAATTAAGGAGAAAGACAACTGTTGCTGTAGGCTTCACAATGGAGATGGAGAGGGAGATGGAGACATCAATATAAACATACACAAAAGCCTGAACCAATCAAAATGATAACATGTAGAGATTGTATATGATGCATAAATTATTGACATAGGGGAAGTTAGAATTTTTGGTGTACCTCTCTTTCTGTAAACAATTAAGGAGAAAGACAACTGTTGCTGTAGGCTTCACAATGGAGATGGAGAGGGAGATGGAGACATCAATATAAACATACACAAAAGCCTGAACCAATCAAAATGATAACATGTAGAGATTGTATATGATGCATAAATTATTGACATAGGGGAAGTTAGAATTTTTGGTGTACCTCTCTTTCTGTAAACAATTAAGGAGAAAGACAACTGTTGCTGTAGGCTTCACAATGGAGATGGAGAGGGAGATGGAGACATCAATATAAACATACACAAAAGCCTGAACCAATCAAAATGATAACATGTAGAGATTGTATATGATGCATAAATTATTGACATAGGGGAAGTTAGAATTTTTGGTGTACCTCTCTTTCTGTAAACAATTAAGGAGAAAGACAACTGTTGCTGTAGGCTTCACAATGGAGATGGAGAGGGAGATGGAGACATCAATATAAACATACACAAAAGCCTGAACCAATCAAAATGATAACATGTAGAGATTGTATATGATGCATAAATTATTGACATAGGGGAAGTTAGAATTTTTGGTGTACCTCTCTTTCTGTAAACAATTAAGGAGAAAGACAACTGTTGCTGTAGGCTTCACAATGGAGATGGAGAGGGAGATGGAGACATCAATATAAACATACACAAAAGCCTGAACCAATCAAAATGATAACATGTAGAGATTGTATATGATGCATAAATTATTGACATAGGGGAAGTTAGAATTTTTGGTGTACCTCTCTTTCTGTAAACAATTAAGGAGAAAGACAACTGTTGCTGTAGGCTTCACAATGGAGATGGAGAGGGAGATGGAGACATCAATATAAACATACACAAAAGCCTGAACCAATCAAAATGATAACATGTAGAGATTGTATATGATGCATAAATTATTGACATAGGGGAAGTTAGAATTTTTGGTGTACCTCTCTTTCTGTAAACAATTAAGGAGAAAGACAACTGTTGCTGTAGGCTTCACAATGGAGATGGAGAGGGAGATGGAGACATCAATATAAACATACACAAAAGCCTGAACCAATCAAAATGATAACATGTAGAGATTGTATATGATGCATAAATTATTGACATAGGGGAAGTTAGAATTTTTGGTGTACCTCTCTTTCTGTAAACAATTAAGGAGAAAGACAACTGTTGCTGTAGGCTTCACAATGGAGATGGAGAGGGAGATGGAGACATCAATATAAACATACACAAAAGCCTGAACCAATCAAAATGATAACATGTAGAGATTGTATATGATGCATAAATTATTGACATAGGGGAAGTTAGAATTTTTGGTGTACCTCTCTTTCTGTAAACAATTAAGGAGAAAGACAACTGTTGCTGTAGGCTTCACAATGGAGATGGAGAGGGAGATGGAGACATCAATATAAACATACACAAAAGCCTGAACCAATCAAAATGATAACATGTAGAGATTGTATATGATGCATAAATTATTGACATAGGGGAAGTTAGAATTTTTGGTGTACCTCTCTTTCTGTAAACAATTAAGGAGAAAGACAACTGTTGCTGTAGGCTTCACAATGGAGATGGAGAGGGAGATGGAGACATCAATATAAACATACACAAAAGCCTGAACCAATCAAAATGATAACATGTAGAGATTGTATATGATGCATAAATTATTGACATAGGGGAAGTTAGAATTTTTGGTGTACCTCTCTTTCTGTAAACAATTAAGGAGAAAGACAACTGTTGCTGTAGGCTTCACAATGGAGATGGAGAGGGAGATGGAGACATCAATATAAACATACACAAAAGCCTGAACCAATCAAAATGATAACATGTAGAGATTGTATATGATGCATAAATTATTGACATAGGGGAAGTTAGAATTTTTGGTGTACCTCTCTTTCTGTAAACAATTAAGGAGAAAGACAACTGTTGCTGTAGGCTTCACAATGGAGATGGAGAGGGAGATGGAGACATCAATATAAACATACACAAAAGCCTGAACCAATCAAAATGATAACATGTAGAGATTGTATATGATGCATAAATTATTGACATAGGGGAAGTTAGAATTTTTGGTGTACCTCTCTTTCTGTAAACAATTAAGGAGAAAGACAACTGTTGCTGTAGGCTTCACAATGGAGATGGAGAGGGAGATGGAGACATCAATATAAACATACACAAAAGCCTGAACCAATCAAAATGATAACATGTAGAGATTGTATATGATGCATAAATTATTGACATAGGGGAAGTTAGAATTTTTGGTGTACCTCTCTTTCTGTAAACAATTAAGGAGAAAGACAACTGTTGCTGTAGGCTTCACAATGGAGATGGAGAGGGAGATGGAGACATCAATATAAACATACACAAAAGCCTGAACCAATCAAAATGATAACATGTAGAGATTGTATATGATGCATAAATTATTGACATAGGGGAAGTTAGAATTTTTGGTGTACCTCTCTTTCTGTAAACAATTAAGGAGAAAGACAACTGTTGCTGTAGGCTTCACAATGGAGATGGAGAGGGAGATGGAGACATCAATATAAACATACACAAAAGCCTGAACCAATCAAAATGATAACATGTAGAGATTGTATATGATGCATAAATTATTGACATAGGGGAAGTTAGAATTTTTGGTGTACCTCTCTTTCTGTAAACAATTAAGGAGAAAGACAACTGTTGCTGTAGGCTTCACAATGGAGATGGAGAGGGAGATGGAGACATCAATATAAACATACACAAAAGCCTGAACCAATCAAAATGATAACATGTAGAGATTGTATATGATGCATAAATTATTGACATAGGGGAAGTTAGAATTTTTGGTGTACCTCTCTTTCTGTAAACAATTAAGGAGAAAGACAACTGTTGCTGTAGGCTTCACAATGGAGATGGAGAGGGAGATGGAGACATCAATATAAACATACACAAAAGCCTGAACCAATCAAAATGATAACATGTAGAGATTGTATATGATGCATAAATTATTGACATAGGGGAAGTTAGAATTTTTGGTGTACCTCTCTTTCTGTAAACAATTAAGGAGAAAGACAACTGTTGCTGTAGGCTTCACAATGGAGATGGAGAGGGAGATGGAGACATCAATATAAACATACACAAAAGCCTGAACCAATCAAAATGATAACATGTAGAGATTGTATATGATGCATAAATTATTGACATAGGGGAAGTTAGAATTTTTGGTGTACCTCTCTTTCTGTAAACAATTAAGGAGAAAGACAACTGTTGCTGTAGGCTTCACAATGGAGATGGAGAGGGAGATGGAGACATCAATATAAACATACACAAAAGCCTGAACCAATCAAAATGATAACATGTAGAGATTGTATATGATGCATAAATTATTGACATAGGGGAAGTTAGAATTTTTGGTGTACCTCTCTTTCTGTAAACAATTAAGGAGAAAGACAACTGTTGCTGTAGGCTTCACAATGGAGATGGAGAGGGAGATGGAGACATCAATATAAACATACACAAAAGCCTGAACCAATCAAAATGATAACATGTAGAGATTGTATATGATGCATAAATTATTGACATAGGGGAAGTTAGAATTTTTGGTGTACCTCTCTTTCTGTAAACAATTAAGGAGAAAGACAACTGTTGCTGTAGGCTTCACAATGGAGATGGAGAGGGAGATGGAGACATCAATATAAACATACACAAAAGCCTGAACCAATCAAAATGATAACATGTAGAGATTGTATATGATGCATAAATTATTGACATAGGGGAAGTTAGAATTTTTGGTGTACCTCTCTTTCTGTAAACAATTAAGGAGAAAGACAACTGTTGCTGTAGGCTTCACAATGGAGATGGAGAGGGAGATGGAGACATCAATATAAACATACACAAAAGCCTGAACCAATCAAAATGATAACATGTAGAGATTGTATATGATGCATAAAGAAAGTAGCCAAACATAAAAGAGGTAAAGTGTAATTTACCCCATCTTCAATTACTTTACATGATTAATTATGAATAATTATCTACAATGATTACTTTTAAAAGGTGCAAAACTAATGATTAATTATCTACAATGATTACTTTCAAAAGATTGGCTTTACATACGTGATTGACTTTTACATAATTTTCTTTTATACACATTTGAGTATGCACAACTAATGATTAATTTGAAAAGATTAATTACATTCGAGTTTTATATGATTTTTTTTATAATTTTAATTATGCCAATATTAATGATTAATTTTATTTTTACAAATGGTTTTTGGCGTGAAATTTTGGACACTGCTTTTTTTTTTTTTTGTATATAAAGGACATTGTTTTTTGTTTATGGATTACTATTGTTTGTATAGATAACTATTTTCCTGGTACAAATTACCTTCTTGGCGTGGTACATATTAGTTTTTTTTGGTGTGGTAAAGATTACTTTTTTGGTGAGGTATAGATTACATTTTGGCATGATATTGTGGATATTATTTTTTTGGGCACAGAGTACATGATTTTTGTATAATCTTTTGTTTTGTATGGAGTTACATTTTTTAGGTTGAATTATACTGAGTTAAATATGAATTTTTTGGATAGTTGAAAGTGAAATGTGTGTACATTGTGCAATGGTTGATAATATAATCGGTATATGTATTGTTTTGTTTATATACGAGATACATGTTGCACTAATAATGGAATAAATCTAGTTAGTTGAAAAATTAATTAAAAAAATGCTAAATAACATTTTTGGCGACTAAATGGTTAATAGCGTAAAAAGAAGTGAAGGTTTTGTCAACTAAATATTTGGCAACCAAAAAAGCAAGCAAAGGTTTTTGGTGATTATTTAGTAGCAAAAAAAAGAAAAAGGATTTTTGCCGACCAAATAGTTAGTAGCCAAAACAAATCAAGATAAGGAATTCTACTTTTGCCGACTAAATATTTTAGTCACGAAAAACACGGCATCCTTCGGTGACTAAAACGTTTTGTCATAAAATACAATGGGAAGAAAATATTTGTTTTTTGTGACTAAAATGTTTAGTCATAAACAACAACGGCGACAAAACTATTTGGTTGCTAAATGTGACATAAAACGGCGACTAAAATATTTAGTCGCTAAATGTAGAAGTATTTGCGACAAAAACATATTAGTCATTGAAAGCTAAATTTATTTTTATTTGAGAACTTTCAGCAACTACAATTTTGTCAATTAGGGACTAAGTTAGTTTTAGTAGCCAAAGTGAAGAGAATTAGTGACCAGCATAAATTTAGTTGGCAAATTCTATTGCCAACAAGCCTTCGGCAACTAACTAGGCAACTAAAAATTTTAATTGCCATTGACTTTTTGCTACAAAAAAAGAAACTTTAGCGACTAATTTTTTAGTAGCCGAAAGTGTATTTTCTTGTAGTACAGACGAAGAAGAATGGATGATAAACTAATTTCCATCTCTAATTTTTTAGTCCAGATCCTATTTAGTGTTGAGCACCCAAAAAATAATAATGACAAAGTCCCTACTTTGGTCTTGGTATCATTTCGGTACCTATAATTCCAATTGACTCGATTTTAACCATAAATTTATGATTTTGTGTCAATTTGGTCCAATTGATTACAACTCTTGGCATCTTTTTATAGAAAATATGCACATAAGTGTTATGTGTCATATTTTTAATGACAAAATTCTAAACTTAGTAAGTTAATCTCGATAAATTAAGTTGTGCCCTAGACAGGGAGTTTGTCCTTTAAGTGGTGCCCTAGAGTAGCTAATGGGGCTACCCATTGAACTGCTCGTGCTTGACTAGACGATATGTTCCCATTGGATTGGGTTTCCTAGCCTTTTTTGGCTCTTGTTGGGTGCCTTGATTTCAATTCCTTGTGATTGAAGTTTTGCCCAAAAAAAAATAAAAAATAAAAAAATAAAAAAAATAACCTATCAATTTAGTGATAATTTTCTGTAAAAAAAAAATATTAATAATGTTATCAATTGGACTAAATCGGTACAAAATTTTAAAAATTAAGGATCAAAATTCAGCCAATTAAAATTGTAGGAACCAAAATAATATAATAAGTAAAATGTAAGGATCACCGGTAATTTGCCCCAATTTCTTATATACACCAAAAAAATAGGAATTGTTGGGTTCCTTGTTATGGTGATTTGACAGAGAATATTAGATTTGAAGTGGGTTTTGATGTGGGTGGGTATTGCCAAAGTCATTGTTTTGGGAATGTGAAGAACGATTTATTGATAGATCATAAAATGTTGTTGAAATGGACACGCGGGTATTGATAGATGGTTATTGATCCATAGTTTTGGGGTCTCAGTTTTGTTGGCGTTTGTGTTGGGGCTGAATCAAGAGTGAGAAAGTGGGAACAAGTGTATGAAATGATAATTTGTAGTTGCGTGTTGGAGGGCAGAGAGTGATGGAGGAGGCTGGTGTGAAGAAGTGGTGGGGAAGAACTGAAGTATACGGTAGAAAATGGTATATCTCTAATTTTTTATTTTATTTTTATATCAGA
This sequence comes from Camellia sinensis, assembly GCF_004153795.1. Taxonomy (NCBI): domain Eukaryota; kingdom Viridiplantae; phylum Streptophyta; class Magnoliopsida; order Ericales; family Theaceae; genus Camellia; species Camellia sinensis. The sequence continues at coordinate 2,621,680 of NW_021024515.1, forward strand.
TGATACATGTGGAAATTTTAGACTTCCGGTATCAATATTCACGGACAGATAATTGTGCTAATATCAATACCTATTCTAAAACCGTTTATGATGGGTTAGTAGCAATTGCTTTTAGAAAATCACTAGAACAGAGAGCTCTTGAATCTCATGAATAGTAGACAAAATTACATAGAGACGTTTATGTAAGGTGCATATATACTATGTCAATTTAATTTTGTAACAGTTCTTACATTCCCTAGAAAAAAAAAATACAACTGTTTGTTTTTATTTATTTATTTGTTTCATGGAATCCAAGAATCATATTTCTCTCGATTATTCAGCATACTGTACACCTCTTTGAACAATACAATGTGTGAATGTCCATGAATCATTTAACACAACCCGGAAAAGAATAATTTAATTTAATACTATAATGTTGGGAAAACTCCTACGTTTTTCCCTCCTCGTGTAATTAGAAAACAGGAAACAAACCACAAAATACAAGCAATAATATGGATGAAATTAAAGACACAAAAGCAATCACAAAACACCAAATTTATGTGATTCGGCAAAAAATGCCTATATCCATGGGTCTAACTCTGAATCAACTTCCACTATAAAATAATGGGGTTACAAGATATCATCTCTAGTCACAACATGAGGAATACAATCATTAAGATATATTCTTGGATCACCAACAATATTTATATCATCACTATAAATGTGTGCTTCAACAAAATCAACAAGAGATAAAGTTTAGGTCTCACTAAAGTGGGTGTCTCGAACTACCAATCCAAGAGAGCTTTAACAAGATCCACTCGAAACAAAATGTAGAGTTTGATTCCATGAACAACATGATGAAATTTCATCAAGATTGGGTAAGAAATGACCATCCAATCTTGGCTTGAACTATGAAAGAAACCCTAGCTTTTCTTCCCTTTCTCTTTCTCTCTCTCTCTCTCTCTTCGCCCTCTTTTTTTTTTTTTGTGTTGTTGTGTTGCTGTGTATTCAAAAGAAACCTTAGACTCAAAAGTCTTACTTCATTTTTTTTTTTTTTGACAGGTTCCAAGTCAAAGCATTTTTGAGAGGTTTTATAAACTATAATAAAATAACAAATAAAATACTCTTGGTGTAGCCTAACCATTTAAGGAAGGACCTACCCAACAAATCTCCCCCTCCCGACTTAGGTAGGGGGCACAACCAATCCCGCCTTGCTTCTACAAAAATCATGCTTCTCCATGGACAACAATTTAGTCATCATATCCGACCCATTCTCATCGGTGTGAACCTTCTCAAGTTGAAGCAATTTTCCTCCTAAGACATCGCGTATCCAATGATACCTCACATCAATGTGCTTCGACCTTGAGTGGAATGTCGGATTCTTGCTCAAGTGGATAGTACTTTGGTTGTCACATAAGAGAACACATTTCTTTTGCTTGAACACCAATTCATGTGGATGTCTTTTGATCCATAACATCTCCTTGCATCCCTTTGCTACTGCGATGTATTCGGCTTCTGTGGTAGATAAAGCAACACATTTTTGCGACTTTGACTGCCAAGAAATAGCTCCCCCTAAAAAAGTCATCAAGTACCCTAATGTGGACTTCCTAGAATCAATGTCTCCAGCCATGTCTGCTTCTGTGGAGCCTTCTAGCAGAGATTTTCCATCTCTAAAACATCAACACATCTTGGAAGTGCCTCTAAGATACCTGAGAATCCATTTCACTGCAACCCAATGATCTTTTTTGGGATTGGAAAGAAATCTATTCACAACACCAACCGCATAAGCTATATCCGGCCTAGTGCACACCATCGCATACATCAAACTACCGTTGGTGGATGCATAGGGAACTCTCTTCATTTCAGTTTTTTCTTTCTCACTTGCTAGACATTGCTTCGAGCTAAGTTTGAAGTGATTTGCAAGTGGAGTACTCACTGATTTCGCCTTGTCTATGTGAAATCTTTCAAGTACTTTCTCAATGTACCTTTCCTGTGATAGCCAAATCTTGCAATTCTTCCTGTCACGGGTAATCTTCATGCCAATTATTTGCTTTGTAGGACCCAAATCCTTCATAGCAAAGGACTTGCTAAGCTCTTTCTTCAACTTCTCAATTTTGCTCACATCATGTCCAACTATCAACATGTCATCCACATAAAGCAGCAAAATGATGAAGTCACATCTGAGAATCTCTTCACAAACACACAATGATAAGAAGTAGTCCTCTTCTATCAACCATGAAAGAATCAAACTTCTTGTACCATTGTCGTGGTGCTTGCTTCAACCCATATAAGCTTTTCTTTAGTTTGCAAACTAAGTTCTCTTTGCCTTTCACTTTGAACCCCTCAGGTTGGTGCATGTAGATCTCTTCCTCCAAGTCACCATAAAGGAAAGCTATCTTCACATCAAGCTATTTAACCTCTAAGTTCAAGCTTGCGGTCAAACCAAGAACAACTCGTATAGATGACATCTTCACTACAGGTGAGTATATTTCTTCAAAATCAATTCCTTTTTCTGGCTAAAACCCTTCACAACCAATCTTGCCTTGTACTTAAGCTGTGAGTTTCCTTCTTCTTTCTGAGTTTCCTTCTTCTGTCTTCAATTTGTAGACCTATTTGTTCTTGAGTTCTCTCTTCCCATTAAGCATTTTCACCAACTCATAAGTGTGGTTCTCATGTAAGGATTTCATCTCTTCTTGCATGGCTTTCAACCACTCCCCCTTATACTTGTGAGTTGTAGCTTCTTGGTAGCACTTTGGTTCTCCTCCATCTGTAAGCATCACATACTCATTAGGAGAGTACTTTGTTGAAGTCTGACGCTCTCTAGTATATCTCATCAATTGTGGTTCTATTGGTGGCTCAAGAGGTGTTTGTTCTGGGTGATTATTTAGTATTCTCGGAGTATGGACACGTGGTACTTTATAAGGTTTTGATTAGTAGAGAGGGGTATGGGCCCATGATTTATGTAGAGGATGGGGGAACAACATGGGGCTAAGTAATTGGTGATTGGCTTGGAGTATGGCCACGTGGTGTTCCGGGATTATTGAATAATTTCCTATTTGTTCTTCTTGCTCATCCTCTTACTCTTCTAAATCCATAGCATCATCACTAACTATATCACAACCATCTTCTTGTACTTCTCCCCTATCATCATTATGCACTGTGGGTGGAGGGACTCGATCCAAGGTTATTGGATACTCATTTGTGGAAGTTGGCTTCTCAACTCCTCTATCAAGGTCTTTAATGGTTTGATCTTCAAAGAAGATTATATCTTTGCTCCGTACTACCTTTTTGTCAATTGGATCCCACAATCTGTACCCAAACTCTTCATAGCCATATCCAAGAAAGATGTACTGCTTTGTCTTCCCATCAAGCTTCGATCTCTCATCTGTAGGAATGTACACAAATGCTCTACATCCAAACACTTTCAAATGCCCATAAGAAACATCATTCCCTATCCAAACCCTGTCTGGTATATCACCATTAAGTGGAGCTGAAGGAGAAAGGTTGATTAGATCAACCGATGTCCTCATTGCTTCACCCCAAAAGGATTTATGCTGTTTTGCATGAGAGAGCATACTCCTAATTCTTTGCACAATTGTTCTATTCATTCTCTCTGCCACACCATTTTGTTGAGGTGTCTTGGAAATAGTTCTTTCATGCTTGATGCCAATCTTCTTGCAATAATCTTCAAATGGACCCCTGTATTCACCACCATTATCTGACCGGATACACTTCAAAGATCTCCTAGTTTCCCTTTCAACATTAACTTGAAAAAGCTTAAATGCTTCCAACACACAATCTTTAGTTCTCAAAGCATAAGCCCAAACTTTTCTAGAATGATCATCAATGAAAGTGACAAAATAACGTGCACCACCAAGTTTACTAACTTTCATTGGCCCACAAACATCAGGGTATACTAAATCTAGAACATGTGATTTTCTAGATGTAGGAAATCTATTGAAAGGAAATTTATGTTATTTTCCAAATAAACAATGAACACAAGCTTTGAGTTATGTACCTTTCACCTTAGGAAGAAGATCTTTCCTGGCTAGAACTTGCATGCCTTTCTTACTCATATGACCAAGCCTCTTGTGCCATAGCTCTATAGAGATCTCTTTCTCAGCTGCATTGACATCGCCTTTACTTAGCTTTGCTTGCATTATATAAAGAGTGGATCACTTCTTTCCTCTTGCCACTATCAAGGAACCTTTGGTGAGCTTCCATTTTCTATCACCAAATTGATTTTTGTAGCCTTCATCGTCAAGCTTCCCGGTGGAAATCAGTTAAGACGAATGTCTGGAACATGTCTCATATTTTTAAGAACAAGCCTACAACTAATGTTGGTCTCCAAGCAAACATCTCCCATTTCCACAATCTTGGACACACCATTATTTCCCATCCTCACATTGCCAAAGTCACCAAGTGTGTAGGATGTAAAGAAGTCATCATGTGAAGTAACATGAAAGGACGCACCTGAATCAATCACCCAACTGGACTGATCATGCCTTGTGAGCCTAACATAGTCATCATCACTGACAATGATAACATCACCATTCTTAGAAGCAAATGCAGTGTCTCTTTATCACCATTATTCTCACCACGTCTTTCTTTCTTTTGCTCTCTTTTAAGCTTTTGGCATTCCTTTTTTATATGCCCTTTCATGCCACAATGATAGCATTCAATGTCTTTCTTGGATTGGGATTTTCCTCTAGACTTGTCCCTTGACTTGTCTCTTGACTTGTCACAGTTGTAGATTTTTATGTTTCTACTTTTTTCCCTGCTTTCAATAACAAGAGCTTGTGACTCACTGGAAGTACCTTGCTCCTTTCTTTTAGCTTCTTCATTGAACATGCTATCTTTCACCATATCTATGGTGACCACACCATTTGGTGTTGAATTGCTTATAGTCACAACCAATGTTTCCCAACTATCAGGCAAAGAGCTCAACATCAACAATGCTTGTAACCCATCATCCAACACCATCTTCATCATTGTCAACTGATTGATCAAGCCTTGAAAGTCACTCATGTGCTCCGCAACATTGTGCCTATCTTTGTATTTCAAGTTTACAAGCCTTCTAATTAAAGAAGCTTTGTTTTGCGCAGTTTTCTCTCATACGTGGCTTCCAATTTCTTCCACAAAGTGTGAGCATTTGTTTCTTGAGCCACATGATGAAACACACTTTGATCAACCCAATGTCAAATTTGAGCAATTGTTTTTCTATTCATTATCATCCAATCTTCAATATCAATATTTTTCGGCCTTTTACTTTCACCATAAATTGGTCTATACAAGTCCTTAGTGTAAAGGACATCCTCCATTCGTGGTTTCCAAATCGCATAATTCGAAGATATCAATTTTAGCATAGCCCCCAAATTATCTTCCATTCCAAAATTCACACAAGAATTTTATCAAACACTTTATAAGCACAAACCGTCCGCTCTGATACCTCTTGTTGGGAAACCTCCTATATTTTTCCCTCCTTGTGTAATTAGAAAATGGGCAACATATCACAAAATAAAAGCAATAATATGGATGAAATTAAAGGCACAAAAACAATCACAAAACACCAAATTTATGTGGTTCGGCAAAAATTCCTACATCCACGGGTCCAACTCCAAATCAACTTCCACTATAAAATAATAGGGTTACAAGATATCATCTCTAGTCACAACTAGAGGAATACAATCATTAAGATATATTCTTGGATCACCAACAATATTTATATCATCACCATAAAGGTGGGTTTCAACAAAATCAACAAGAGATGAAGTTTAGGTCTCACCAAAGTGGGTATCCCAAACTACCAATCCAAGAGAGCTTTGACAAGATCCACTCTAATCAAAATGTAGAGCTTGATTCCATGAATAAGATGCTGAAATTTTATCAAGATTGGGTAAGAAATGACCATCCAATCTTGGTTTGAACTATGAAAGAAACCCTAGCTTTTCTCCCATTTCTCTCTCTCTCGACCCTCTTTCTGTGTTGTTGTGTATTCAAAAGAAACCTTAGACTCAAAAGTCTTACTTAATTTTTTTTTTTTGACAGGTACCAAGTCAAAGCATTTTTGAGAGGTTTTATAAACTATAATAAAATAACAAATAAAATACTCTTGGTGTGGTCCACCCATTTAAGGAGGGACCTACCCAATATATAAGTTATCGAGGTGATACATTTGAAATAGTTATCTCATTAATAGAGAATACGTTAGGATTTTGTGAGCATTGAGCTAATTCTAAGACTTGTCGCCCAACAGAGAACGCATGTTCTTTTGGTTGAGGAAGTGTCGCGGTGTCACTTCCCAACATAACAACTACAAAAGACATAGAGGGTTTATCCGCTGCATCTTCTTGGACGCACAACAATCCAATATGGATGCACTTCAACACATCACTTACCACGCATAACTGCACCAGTATTGGGTCATTCTACTCCAATCCATGACCTTCAGACCATAATTTCCATGCCTGTGACATTATTCAAGTTAAAATCAATATATGCTTTTTCATTATGATTCTTCATTTAACAACAAGTAAAGAGATAGAAACATACAAAAGTGAGGAGGCTGTGACCGTGCTCAAAAAGATGAAACTCACTATTCTTCTTCCCATTTAGTATCTTGAGCAAAATAACCCCAAAACTAAAAACATCTGATTTAACAGAAAATAATCCTTCCATAGCATACTTTGGAGTCATATATCCACTATTGTAGATATTATAGAACATCACACAAATAATATCAAGTTAGACCAACATGCATTTTAGAAACTCCATAATCATATGTGACAAAGTCCTAGTTTCATTCTCAAATTCTAAATGCTTTTTTTCTATACTACACTACCATAGACCATGATTAAGCTAAAAATTACAAATTTATGTAAACGTATGGAAACAAGAAAAGGCTTACTATGATCCAACAATTCTATTTGTGTTGGCTTCACTTTGATTTCCACCAAAAATCCTTGCCATTCCAAAATCCGATACCTTGGGATTCATCTCTTGATCCAACAAAACGTTGCTAGCTTTAAGGTCCCTATGAATAATTCTAAGTCGAGAATCCTCATGCAAATATAATACGCCTCGAGAAATTCCATTAATTATGAGAAAGCGTCTCTTCCAGTCTAGCAACTTGCCTATAGTTGAATCTAACAATTGAACAAATAAAATTACTATATATCTTCATATTGATCTTTGGTTTTGTATTGGTTTCATTAAAATTGGATTGATTAGCAAATAGTAAGTAACTAGACTAGAAAGAGTCCAAACTAAAGAAGAAGACATCTAAGCTTTTGTTGGGCATGCACTCGTAGATGAGCAAGGACTCGTTTTGCTTCAAGCAACAACCCAAGAGTTTGACAAGATTCATATGTTGTAACCTTGTAATTAAAATGACTTCATTCTTGAACTCTCTTAGTCCTTGGCTGGAAGTTCTTGAGAGCCTTTTAACTACAATTTCTCTGCCATCAGGTAACGTACCCTGCAAACAAATTTCAAGTCATGTAGTCACTTGAATAATGGCATTTTGAACCTAACATTGCATTGTCAATCACTTGATCCACAATGTATACAATTAATAAGCTATATATGATTTATACTATTCAAAGATTCATCGTGAACTTCATAAAGTTCTTGTAAACTGGACCAAATTCACCTTCTCCAAGCTTCCTTTTTTTTTTTTTTTCAGAAAAATGTTCTGTGGCTACAAGTATAATATCTAACTAAAATGAAGGAAAGTCTTGCAATTCCGCGTGCTTCTCTGCTTGCAAATTTTCGTTGTTGTAATCATTGCCAAATCCTCTTCCAGCCAAGTCAAGCAATTCAACTTCTGAGCTATTTCCATCATCTTCTACAGAAAAGAACAGAGAATTAACTAATAGTGGGTTGTAATTGTAATAGAATTGTGGAAACCACTAGAAAATTGTAATTACCTTTCTGTAGATGTGTTATTTTACTTCTCCATTGGTAGTAGATACAAGAACGAAGCAGTGTTACCACTAGGAATATTGATAGACTTGTGATTGTAATTATTTTTCCTTTCCTTCCTTCCGACAACAAATGATCTTCATTTAACAACTATTTATATAATGGCCATTTGGTGTACAGTGCTCAATGATAGTAAGAATTAAGGAGTAAATTACACTGTTCACCACTAAATTATTATCAAATTCTAACTTTGGCCTTTAACCCGTAGATTTTTTGAATTTGGTCATTAAACTATTGAATTTTTCTTAATATGACTCAGTTTATAATAACTAATATCCCTTTTTTTTTAATTTTTTTTTTTTTTTGGATAAGTAAGTTGTTAGACCATTTTAAGATCTTTTGTTTATTTTTTATTTTTTTGGTGACCTTTTGTCTTGTCCATGAATCTTTTTTTTTTAAAATTTTTGGTGACCTTTTGTTTTGTTCATGAACAGAGATTAATTGGAAGGTCACGAGCTTGGTGGTGAGTTAATATTTGGAGGTTTTGGGACTCTCCTTGTTCTCTAGTTTAATGGTCATTATTTTTTGGTGTAATTTGTAAGGTCCTAGTGGTCTATAAATTGTTCCACTCATCTACTCTTTTCTAGACCAACTAGTTTTTACACTTGAGAGATTACTAGCCAAAGAAATGTGTTTTTTCTTGGTGGAGCTTTGGATTCACCATCTTGTGCAAAGTGGCCTGAACCATATGACAAGTGGTTGGGCTATTGTATCTTGGAGGGGACAAGTCATAATTTAGTGACTGCTGCATCGGTATTTGGGTTCTTCCTACCTCAGTGGGCTTGATCTCTTTAAAGAAAACGAGATATTCGTGCCTCGGCATGATCTATTTGTATCTCATTTTCTTTACATTATTTATTAATAGGGTGAATTACACTAACAGTCCCTATAATTTGGGGCTCATGTTACTTTGGTCCCTGACTTTTCAATTGTAACACATTTCACCTTGAATTTTGAAGCTTGTTTCAAATAAGGACAATTGAATATACCAATCCCAATTTCAAGGGCAAAGTCATCAACTTGATAAAATATAAACTAATTTAATAAAAATAAATGTCAAAAAAATTGTTTTGAATTTTTAAAAATTATTTCTGCCCATCAAAGATAAAATTATGTAAAATCGATAAACCTTTTACACATTTATTTATTTATTTTACCAAATCAATTTTTATTACATGTTTGGGTGATGATCATGTAATAGTTGATTGTTAGCCTTTTAATGTATAATCGATACATTTAATATTTGAAATGTTTTTAGTTTTGTATTTTTTTTATTTAATGGATTGGTTTAATAATAATATCAAAGTTGTTGTCATATTTGATTTTCGAAAAAAATAAAAACTAATTTAATGAAAACAGAAACAACCGCCCATTACATGATCATCATCCAAACATATAACAAAAATTAATTTGGTAAAAATAAATGAATAAATGTGTAAAAGATTTATCAATTTTACATAGTTTTATCTTTGGTGGGTATAGATAATATTTTAAAATTTCAAAATATTTTTTTGACATTTATTTTTTTCAAATTAGTATATATTTTATCAAATTGACGAATTTGCCCTTGAAATTGAGCAATGGTATCTTTAATTGTCCTTATTTGGAACAAGATTCAAAATTTAAGATCAAATGTGTCACAATTAAAAAGTTAGAGACCAAAGTGACATAAGTCTCAAACTATAGGGATTATTAATGTAATTTTCCCTTATCAATAAAATATAATTCTTCTAGTATTTTCACCAACAATTTTAAGCAGATCAAAATGGAACAAATACCAAAAAATCAATGACAGAATTGGAGATCTCAACAAGCCTTTCTAGTTCAAAGGAGTTCATTTTAAGAGGTGGAAAGGAAAAATTCTTTTTTACCTCAGCCTTTTGAAAGTTGCTTATGTTCTTACTGAGAAGAACCCAAACAAAATCCCAACCGAGGAGATGAATGATGAAGACTACAAGGCACATGAAGCAAAAGTGGCTTCATACAATACAAATGAGTATAAATATCATTTTTATCTCTTAAATTGCCTTGCTAATCAATTTTATGATTACTATGACACCACTTACACTTTCGTAAAGAAAATTTGGAAAGCTTTATAGACTAAATATGATACTAAAGAGCCAGAAGCAAAAAAGTATGCAGCTATCCGATTTTTTTTCCTTCCAAATGGTGGATAGAAAATCTGTTGTGAAGCAAGTACAAGATTTCCAAATGATAGTTGCAGAAGTAAGATCTGAAAGCATCAAGATTGGTGACAACTTGGCAGTTGTAGGACTTGTTGACAAGTTACCGCCACTTGGAGAGAATTTCGAAAGAGCATGCGCCACAAACAAAAGGAGACTTCCTTAGAAGCGTTGATCACTTGCATCCGAGTCGAAGAGGAGGCCAGAGGCCAAGATGCATTAATAACACAACAGGGTAATGACAATTCCGCTACAAATGTAAACTTTGTTTCAGCAAATAATAACTTACCCAAAGGTCACAATTCCAAGAATGCTTATTTGAAGCCTTATAAGAAGAATATGAAGAATTATGGTAAACCTCACAATAAATGGATTAATCCAAAAAAGAGCCAAGGTCCACCACCTCCACAAAATTTTACATGCTTTGCCTGTGGCAAAAATGAGCATATTGCTCGAACTTGCAACTTCCGAAAATGTGCACCTGCCCCAAAGGCTAACGTTATCGAGAAGCCATTTGTGGCGATGATTACAGACATTTGCATGGTTAATTATGTGGACGGTTGGTGGGCAGATTCTGGTGCTAATAGACATGTTTGTTATGATAACGTTTGGTTCAAGGTCTATACTTCCTTTGATGATTAGAAAACAATTATGCTTGGTGACTCTAGTTAAACCAAGATACTTAGGAGTGGTGAGGTTGACCTTAAGTTCACCTCTGGACGTGTGCTTACTTTAAAAGATGTGCTTTATACACCGTCCATGAGGAAGAATTTGATGTCAAGTTATTTGTTGAATAAGGTTGGCTTTAAGCAAACTTTGGAATCTGATCAATATGTGATTACCAAGAAGGGTATTTTTGTACATAAGGGTTATGCTTGTGATGGGATGTTCAAATTGAATGTTGAGATTAATAAACTATCTACCAATTTGGTTTATGATTTGTCTTCTCTTAATTTTTGGCATACTCGCTTGTATCATATTAACAATAAATATGTGGGAATCATGAGTAGTTTAGGATTAATTCCTAAAATGACCACAAAAAAAAAAAATTGAGAAATGTGAAGTTTGCAGTAAAGCAAAAATTACCAAGAGACCTCATAAAAGTGTTGAGAAAAATACCGAATTGCTAGAATTATTTTATACTGATTTGTGTGACTTTGAAGGAATTTTAACTCGTTCTGGTAACCAATAGTTTATCACTTGTATTGATGATTTTTCAAAATACACAAACGTATATTTATTAAAAAATAAAAGTGATGCTTTTGAGAAATTTAAAGAATTCCTTCTTGAAGTGGAAAATCAATTTGGTAAAAAGATTAAGAGAATTAGAAGTGATAGAGATTGGGAGTATGACTTCAACTCTTTTGTTCAGTCATTGAGAATTATTCATGAGACTACTCCACCATATTCACCTTCATTTAATGGTGTAGCTGAAAGAAAAAAATAGAACATTAATTGACCTGACGAATGCTATGCTTATTGATTTAGATGCTCCCTCAAATCTTTGGGGTGGTGCTATTTTGACAGCTTGCCAAGTGATAAATAGAGCGCCACACAAAAAGACTAAAATTGTACCTTATGAGCTCTGGCGGGGGCATAAACCAAATCTAGGTTATTTGAGAGTTTGGGGTTGTTTAGCTTTTATGAGGCTTGCTGTAACAACCCCGACCTCTGATTAACGTTAATTCATGATTTAATAAGCCTAATCAGTGATTAAGTGGAAATTCTAAAATTAATTGCATGTGTGTCACATTATTTGTGCTTATATATGTCTAATGTAGAAATATATGCTTGAGTTTTTGTTTTGTTCTGTGAATTGAAGGTCTTATTAACATCCGATCACAAAATTGGCTTGATTTATGTTCTATTTAGGATTTTTAGAACATTATGGTAGGTTTAATTAAAATTCGATTTGGAATGATTAAATTAGAATAATTTAATGTCCAATTGATTAGTTTATCAACAATTTAATTAAACCATTAACCAAGCCTATATAAGGCTCCCATATGTGCTACATTTCTTTTCTTCAACACATCTTTGAGCCTATACAAGTAGGAGAAACGGTGAGGGAGGAGAGAAAGGAGAAACCTTGGGCTCAAATTAAAGGATTTGCTAGGAATTGAAAGAATTGAACTTAAAGATACAAGAAACAAGCTTCTAGCCCTCTCATTGGCAAGCCTAGGTAAGAATTCAACCTTTGGCTTGTTCAAATATGATATCTAGACCTCAAATTCAAGAGAATTAAGTTGAATAATGGAAGAACTAAGCTAGAAATGAAGAAAATTGAGCCATTCATGTGTCTGTTTTCAAATATGATAGCATTTTGAGTTTGTTTTAAAAGAATTTCCACATGCATGTGTCTGTTTTCACTTGGTTTTGAGAATTCATCACATTTCTTACCATTTGACCTTAATTGATCATGTTTTGGAGAGTCTAAATTCATAGTAATTCATGCATGTCATGTTCATGGCATATTCATTCAAGTTGACTTTTGATCAATTGGCATGCTATTGGACCTCGATTTTACGAAATGGTTCTGAATTCAAGATATTTTCCAAGTTTATACAAGTTTCCTCAAGTTTTTAGTCCAAAAGGATGAGTTTTAAAGTGTTTGATTCGAGTTTTGATCTTGGGAGTGCAATCTGAAAATTCCAGATTCCATTCTTCTGCTCGAGCAACAGAAGCTACTCGAACGACAGAAGCTGCGCCCTGTAGACACCCCATTTTTTATGGCCCTTACGACTTGGATGCCATTGCATGCACACTTGATGATGAGTTTACATGCTCGCCAAGTGCTCGAAGTCCTCAGCGGAATGCCACAACTTTGAGCCTTTCAAACCCTACCCCATTTTTGTCTCTATTTTGGACCATGCCTTGGTCTTTCCATCCTGCAACCTCTAGTGGCCTGCCGCCATCCCTAAAGGCTGCTGGGCATCACTTTTGGGCTGCCAGCCACTGATGTGGCTTGCCGGCCACCAGTGTATTTTGCAGATGTTTTATGCCAGCTGTGCTAGTTGTTTGCACAGATGCATGCGTCTTCACCCACGTGTAGGGCTGGATATCCTTGAGGAAATTTCATGTTTTCTATATATAGAGACCCCTTCTCTCTTGTAGCAAGGTTAGAAAATTTTGAACTCAAAAATTTTTTTCTCTCTCTCTCTCTCTCTCTCTCTCTCTCTTGCAAATTTGTGCACAATAGCATACATACACTACACTTTTGCCTACACCTCCTTAATCAAAGTTGATCACCTTTGGATTGAGGTTCCTTAAAGCCTTCTTGGATCTCTTGAAGTTGGTTTTCACTTGAATTGTTTCCCAGAATTGATCTTTGCTTCAAGAGGTATAATACTTGCCTTGTTAACTAGCTTTGCATACTTGTTTTTCTATCTTTCTTCCCACTAATTTTGGGCTGTTTTTGGGCTATAAAAAAAAAATCTATTTTTGTGGGCTAAAATTAGTGGTTTTAGGCTATTTAAGGTTAGGAGGTGGCTCACCCTTCTTTATTCCTTGTTTGTAAGGCCTTTCCACTTATGTTTCCCACTTCAAACCATCTTTTTTTGAGCTTTTGAACACTAAATTTCAGAGTAATTTAATAGGTGAAAATCATGTTTTGAAGTCCAAATTTAAAGGGGTTAGCCTCCCCTCCTTGTGTCTTATTTGCTAGCCTAGTTAGCTCTATGTGTTAGCTTATTCTTCTAGTCATTTGTGGCTTAATTCCAGCATGTTTAGGCTCTAATTTGGACTGTTTTAACTCTATTTTGGATTGGTTAAGTCATTTGAGTCTTGTGTTGCATGCTTGTAGTGTAAGTGTCCTCACAAGCTTTGTGTTTTACGCCTTTAGACACCACTTGGTTGAGTTGATTGCATTATTTTAGTGTTTTTCTTGCTTAATTTTAGCAAGCATAATCTCTGCAACCTCCCTCATTTCTTCACTCTTTATTTGTTTTGAAGGTTGTTTCAACCTTAGGATTGTTTAAGCTTGAGATTGAGGTCCATGCTCAACGACATGACACCTCTCTCTTGCCTTAAACTACCCCTTGTTTAACACTTCATTCTCTTTTAGAGGACTCAACTCACCAATGGACTTAATTGGATTAAAGAATGGTTCGTAAATTAAAATGAGTAACTAAAACTTGGGACTAAAAGTGAGCAAGATAATAACTTGTTGTGTTCAATCGAACGTTAATTGAACACATGGAAGCTTGAACCATTTCATACTTACTAGTGATGAAATGATTCAAGTCTCCAAGGTCAACTTCTTCCCTTGATCATTCATGAAAGGGAGGAGGTTTGTGTCTTGTTTTGCATTTATTGACCTTGCATACTTGGTTTCATAAGCCGTCATGCAATGAAATTGCATCCATTGATGGTTTGTGAACTAAAGATTGTTACTCCTTTGATTTTCCCATGAAAATGAGGGGTGAGTTGTGCAAACAAACCCTTGAAATACCCTGTATATGCTCTGTTTATCCTCTGTTGCAGCAAGACGAACTTGTGCATCAGTGGCTGGTAGACCACCATCCATGGCCGGCAACCTTCAACTATAGCCGGCTAGTGGCCGGCAACCTTTACCAGTAGCCGGCTAGCCACTGATGCAAAACATAGCAGAGTGTTAGTATGACAGAGCAAAGTGAGCAGCAATGCTGGTGTTCAACTATGCAAATAGAGGCATTCAGAAGCAAAACGGTGGTCTTTTCCGGTGGAAACTGAGCATGTGCATGCACATCCCTCGTTTCCCGAGGTGTAGTAGTTAGTTGTTTAAATTAATTACTTATCTTAATTACACTTGTGTTGTAATAGTTAGTCTAATTAATTTTTCAATTTCATCTTGTAATTAGTTAACTAGTTAATTAATTCAAGTTTGTAATAATTAGTTAAGTAGTTTAGCTATTTATTCGGTTTGTAATAATTAGCTTAAATAGCTTAGCTTAGTTAGCTAGTTAGCTTAATTCATTCGGACTCTCCTTCGTGAGAGCGCAATGTTGTAATAATGTGTATGTCTTCCAAGCCCACGTCTTTCTCCTTTTTATTTATCCGCTTTTGATGGTTAGATTAGGGGCTTCACGTTTCAATTAGCATATCGCATGTTTGCATTCATCCATTTGTCCTACATGCACCGAGGCTCAGTTCATCATTCTAATTGCATTGTCATGTCAATACTTCTTTGCATACGTGCTTAGACCGCATGTTACCAAATTGTTACAAATAACATGTTAAGTAGCCAAGCCTATTTTAGTTGCATTATTGCATGCGTTGCATTAGCCATCTTGTGTAGTTAGGAATCATGCATAATTTTCTAACTCTTTTGTTTTATCTTAGCTTGGAGTACTAGGTAAGTTTTAGTGCTTTAGCATACTTGCATGAGTGTGAGTGACTACCATGACTAGCATGATTTTCATGAGGCTAAGTGCTTACTTGTTAAAATGTTTGAGTGCCTGTGGATGAAGGCTTATTGCTTGAATTTGAAAGATTCAATGAATGTACGTTTAACCCACTTTGTCAAGTGGCAAATTCACAAACTTTAAAGCCGACTTTGTTAAGTGGCAAAATCAAACCCTTTTCGGAAAACAAACATGAAATTGAATTGTTCTAATTCGGGCAAACTAGTCTATACCTTGTGTGCGCACATCACATAGTAATGCTAGCCTAATAAACTGGAACAAGAGCATATAATGTCAATAAAAATCATATCATGATTAGTGGAGGCCGATCTTTGATTGGGCGAGCGGGGGTGCTCAAATGTATTCATGACCTTCTCCCCTCGTACCTAAGTTCCCGAGCTAAGACAATCTTGGTGATGACTTCCCGAGTTGAGACAATCTTGGTGATGACGGACACATGGCCTTTGGCATGAGTCATGGGTTTCCTAAATTTTCCCAAAATAAAATATTTAGGTAGTGACTCTGTATTTGGCAAAGCAGTCCAATTTTGGTATTTTTTATTCAAAATTGATTTTCCAAAAGATTTTCCAGATTTGGACTCTTTGGTGTTTATCAATTTCACATTGCACTTGTGAGATTAGATTCAGAACCGCATGAGGCCAAACTGTACGGCTTAAATTTGAGTTTCCGAAAGGGGGCACGAAAAAGTCGAGCCACAATTTCTGGCGACTCTGTTGGAGAGACTAGAGAACTTGACTCGAACTCATGATATGACATTTTATCCACACTTATATGTTTCTTTGCATTGCATTTACATTGGTGCGCCTAAGTCACTGTGTTTGCCATTTGCTATTCCTAGACGGTTTGTCAGAGGCTTGCCTAAAAGCTTGCCAAAAGGCTGACCGGTCGCGGGCTCTGCCACGATGGGACCACAACCCTTGAATCTGGACTATTGCTGTACCGTCTGATCCTTCTTTCACTTCTCAATGTTAGGTGTGAGAGGTGTATTAGGTAGTCTTGCTGAGGTACCCTTTTTGACCATTTGGCCTAGTTGCATATCGAAAGCCATACAGACTGTTCCAAACTAGGACAGGATGCTTACCCGAATACAGGATTGCATGAAACTGCATTGTTTGAATAGTAAACCCTATTTCTTGACAAAACTAGGACAGGGTAACCCTATCCCCTCATAGGGGTGTTTTTGGCTCTCATTTAACTAGTATGTGCTTTTAAAGTCAAACTCTACAGGAATGTGCATATCAGTTGTAAGTTTGGGTATTAGATTTGGGGGAAAAATTCAGTGTTGAGTGCAGTCCTAGAACTTTTGATTACATCCGTGTATGGTTAACATCTGAGCTGAGGTGCTGTGCGGTTTCTGATTTTTGTTTTCCTTTTGTGTTATTTCTTTTTTCTAGGTAGTTTATCACAATTGCTTCAGATAGTTCGGATACCCCCCAAGCACTCTGGACCCGTGTAAGGAGACTTTACAGATCCGGAGATCTTGTTAGGGGACAACCTCTGTTTGCTTCTCTCCTACCAGTTACTAGACGGAGGAGAGTTAGGCACAATTCACCAGTTCAGCAATCACCTACATCTAGTCAGGCTCAATCTTCTACATCTAGGCCAGCAAGAGATCACTCACCTATTCAGATAACTCAATACCCTACAGTCAGTATGGAGGACTTGATTCGTCATCTCCAACAAATAGTGGAAACTATTCAGCAAGATGCTTCTCGCCAAGCTGAAGTTATAGCCCACCAAGCTGAGGTGATAAGTAGGCTGTAGTAACAGCAACCACAGCTAATAGCGGCTTCTACTTCCCATGCATTTCCTGCGGGTATCCCAGCACCCGGAATCACTGCTAATGTCCAAAAGAATTTGGGCAATCTGGTAGACCCTATCCCATCGCAAGCCTCCAAGGCACCAATGTGCCAAACTGAGCCTCCGTTTGAATTCGAAATTGACCCGACTGTACTTAAAGTCAACAAGCTAGAGAAACTTTTCAAGCGAGCACAGGGCGTGAACTCTATTCCCGACATCGAAGATGGATATACTGACTCTGCAGTAACCTTACTAGACCAGTTTAAAATGCCACACATAGATCGGTTCAATGGCTCTAGAGATCCCATGGTTCATCTATGGTTGTTCTCCGATATCCTGTGGCCGATGGGCCTCGCCAGAATTCAAAAGCTGTCACTTTTCGGCCGGACCTTGTCAGGAATAGCTGTTATTTGGTGTGCAAAGCTAGGGGATTCAGTAAAGCAGAGTTGGAATGAAATGGCTGAGTCCTTTATCGTAAAATACTCATACAATACGCAGATCGAGGTCACAACCCATTATCTTGAGGTAACCTATTAGGAGCCAAATGAGGGCTTCTCAGACTTTGTAATGAGGTGGAGGGCCAAAGCTTAGATGATGACTACTAGGCCGTCAGAGAAGGATCAAATCAGGATGGTAGTCCGTAATCTGCAAGGGAAATTATTACAAAAGATGATCGTCTTATCGTTGTTCACATTCACTGAGCTTCATGAGATAGGGGTTCAGATTGAAGATGCAATGAAACAGGGTTTGATAACCGATCAGAAGGAGCAAGCCAAGAGGCCTTTTGCGCGCAGTTCCAATGCAACCACTAGTGGAAGCACAACTGCGCAGCCATCTGATGTGAATGTCGTCACCACTACAGCCAAGACTGCCCCAAAGGGTCTTTACCTCACTCTACATGCCTTTAAGCTAAGCCATGAAAGTGCTGATCAAAAAGTGGCATCTTAAGCCATTATAGCCACGCCTACTTCCCGATCCTCTTCCACCTAAACACAATCCAGCCAAATACTGCGCTTTTCACTAGTAGCATGATTATGACACTGACCAATGCTTCAAACTGCGTCATGAGATAAAAGATCTCATCGACAATAAGGTGATAGCACTGTCCCAAAAGCCAAACGTAACCACCAACCCTCTCCCAGCACACAATCAACTCCCTTCACCCTGGCACTTAAATCTAATACATACACTGGCCATCCCCTATGGCCCTAGCGTATATATTCCCCCTTCTCACCTACCCAGACCGACGTTCATCCTTGAAAGCACAGACTTGTGCATGATGGACATGTCCACATTTTAATTTGAACCCGTGGTGTTGATAATGGCAGAAGAAGGGAAGTTAGCCTTGGAGGAAAATGTTAGTCCATTGCCTAAGAACTCTGCAGACTTATCTGAGGAGGTGTATGACCCGTGCTATTACATTATGCCGACCGATCAGGCTAAGCCAGAAATGGTATTGCCAACAGCAGTTGAGGTCAGTGTGGTTAGAGAGGATGGCCCGAGCCAAGGTTTGGCTGATCTAGCGGAGCTAGAGGAGGACTTAGACAATCTGTAGTTCTATGACGAACAGGATTAGGGGGACGTATAGATTGATTGGTTTAATTTGAATAGGTCGATGGACAATTCAGAGTGGTTAAGTGATGAACCTGACAGGGAGGAAGGAACTGAACCAAAACCTGAAGAAAATGAAGCAAGAATAGTTGCAGTGGCTAGAATGGCCGAGAAAAAGAGAAAACTACCGGAGAGCACGACATCAAGAATTTAGCTCAGGAACTGGGCGCCATGAGTACCACGGATACCGAGCAGGAAGCTGTGTTGACGCGGTTTGTGCAAGAAAGGAATCAAGACAAACAGGAAGCTAGAAAAGACCAACTCCCTGTGGGAGATACTTGTGATGAGGGAATAATCAAAACTGAGCCGAACAACTATTTGTCGGCTGTTGGAGGTGCATGGTGGAAGGATGACGATCCACTCTTGGCTCACACTGATAAGATTGGGGTGAAGACTTGCCAGACAATACCTGGTACACTGAAGAGATTGACCATATGACGAGAAGTGGGCTGTATTTCAAGCCGCCGCACTTGGACCAAGTTAAAGCCTCCAGGAAAGATCAAGTGGTTGAGAAGCAGAAGGAAAAACAGTTATAAGAAGAGGCAGTGTTGAAACAGCTAAAGAAAATTCAAGCCGATATTTCAATCTAGGGTCTGCTTATGGCTTCTCGAGTGCATTGACAGGCTGTACTATCAGTGATGGACATGGCCAAATTGTCCATTTATACGACTCCTGAACAGCTTGTGGGGTTGGTCTTCCCAGGAGGCGCTGTGCCAACCCTAACATTTTCCGAGAAAAAACTACCACCATAAGGCTTAGCACATAACAAACCTCTATACATATTTGTTGAGTGATGAGAAAAATGGGTGCCAGTGGTGTTGGTCAATACTGGGTCAGCTATCAATGTTTGTCTGTCTCGTACAGCTTATGCCATAGGTTTGAAACCAGCAAATTTCATGCCTACGACCCAAGTGATTTGGGCATATGATGACACAAGTAGGGAGGTTATGGGCACAGTACAAATCCAAGTTCAAGTGGGCCCAGCACAGCAGGATATTGAGTTTCATGTCCTAGATGTACTGGACACTTTCAACTTATTGTTAGGGAGGCCATGGCTACACCTTGTGAAAGCAGTCTCTTCTACCCTCTACCAAATGCTGAAATACCCTCATGGGAAAGGAGTGGCTATCGTCTTTGGGAATTCGTCTATGCATCCTCCGCCAGAGATAACTGCACCTGTGCTGGAAATTGTTCATAGTGAGGAGGATGCTTTCCTTTCAGGGTTCACTCTAGCTGAGGCCCAAGCAGTACAAACCATCTTGACAGCAGATGAGGACATGTATGTTAGCACCCAATCAATCTATTTCATGAACAAGCTCCAACATGTGCCACGAATGGGGTCGGGAAGAAGTTTCCAAAAAGGCGTCACAGCATTGGCTAATGTGCCACATAACCCACATGCCTTTGGTCTTGGCTATACGCCCACCAAAGACGATTGGGTCAGGAAAAGAGAAGAGATGGCAGGCAGAGCTAGAGCCAAGCAGACCGGGAAGTGCTATTAGCTCGTTCACAAGCCGATTCAGGGAACACTAAATGGCTATTTTGTTCGGGAAGGGGAAGACTTCTCATTTTGCGGCTTTCCCAAGCTCTGGTTGCATTATGAGAAGCAGCATATTCTTGACTTTGAGATTTTCTTTCACTTGCAGCTGCAAGACAGTGATACAAAGGAAAAGGCTAAACCAACTGCTAAAGCTAAGAAGAGCATGGAAAATGACTCAGACAACAGCAAGCTTGGAATAGGAGCAGCACTGGTATGTCTTTTTTTCAGATCTTCTGGCCAACTCAGAGAGCTTGGGAGATAACTTGACTATCTCCATGATCGGGGACCAACGGGGTGTGAACCCATCTAGCAGCATTTTGGATGCATTTGAAGCACCATCTCTCATTTAGCAGCTAGAGGAGGGCTACCTTTCTAGTTCTGAGTTAGGTAGTGAGCCAGAATCTGATTCCACAGAGTCTGTGGAGGTGGAATCAGATTTGGGTTCTTCTAAGTCCAACTCCGGTATTCCTGGGGGTGATAACCCGGATTCCAAGGTCTTCTCGAAGTCGTCTTTTTCTTTTGCTTTTGAGTCGGTTGTAATCAAATAGTTGGATGAGTTGGACCTTATGAATGAGAATGCCGCTGCTGATTCTGAGTATTTTTCTGTGCCGCTTGTTTATTGCATTGATCAAGACTTTCAAAATTTTAATGAAAATGAAGAGGAAAGAATTCCTTTGATTTTGAAATTTTTGATTAATCAAGAGGATGAGATTGCTGATGAAATCATTACTTTTAATGTGGGTATTGAGAAAGATTCGCGTCTGGTCCAAATCGGGTCCACGTTGTCTTCGGAAGGAGCGTGAGCACTTAGTCGTTTTATTAAAAGATTTCAAAGATGTTTTTGCATAGTCCTACAAAGACATGCCTAGAATTGATCCTGAGATTGTACAGCATCGGATCCCTTTCGATCATGAGGCCCTACCCATCAAATAGAAGTTGAGGAGAATACATCCGGATTAGGCTTTGAAGATTAAGGAAGAAGTTACCAAATAGATTGAGGCAGGGTTCTTGCTTGTATCTGAGTATCCAACATGGTTGGCCAACATTGTTCTAGTCCCAAAAAAGGATGGCAAAATTAGAGTTTGTGTCGACTTTAGGGATCTGAATAAGGCTAGTCTGAAGGATGATTTTCCCTTACCATATATTGATGAGTTGGTGGATTTTCACTGTGGGTTATGCATTGCTCCCCTTCATGGACGGGTTTTTCAAGTATAACCAGATTCTGATGGTGCCTAAGGACAGAGGGAAAACTGCATTTACTACGTCATGGAGAACTTACTGCTGCAGGGTGATGCCGTTTGGGCTGAAGAATGCTAGGCCTACCTATCAATGGGCTGCAACCACCATTCTGCATGACATGATCCATAAAGAGGTCGAGGTGTACGTGGATGACATGATTGTCAAGTCCAAAGAAAGGGAAGACCACTACATCGCCTTCAAGAAATTCTTTTAACGAATCAAAGAATACAGACTGAGGTTGAATCCACAGAAGTGTACTTTTGACGTAACAACAGGGAAAATGCTGGGTTTCTTGATCACACAAAGGGGCATCGAGTTAGATCCTTCCAAAATCAAGGCCATCCTAGAAATGCCACCACCAAGGACTGAAAAGTAGGTGCGAGGATTTCTGGGTAAAGTGCAATTTATAAGACGATTTATTTCTAAATTAATCTTGACTTGTAAACCACTATTTGGTCTCTTGAAGAAAGGAAAGAAATTCCAATGGGATGATCGATGTCAATTCGTTTTTCAGCAGATTAAGCAGTATCTTTAGAATCCGCCTGTGTTGTTACCGCCAGAGTCAGGGAAGCTTTTTATTTTGTATCTGTCAGTAACGGACACCACGATGGGATGCATGCTTGCTCAGGAATCTGAGGATAGGGTGAAGAAAGGCATCTACTACTTGAACAAGAAAATACTGGATTATGAGACCCGCTACACTCCGCTAGAGAAAGCTTCCTTAGCCGCTAGAGAAAGCTTGCTTAGCCTTGGTATGGGCTACCAGGAAGTTGAGGCACTACTTGTTAGCCTATTCTGTAATTCTGGTTTCAAGATTAGATCCCATCAAATATCTCTTTGACAAACCAGCACTTACGAGTAGGCTAGTCCGTTGGTTGCTTCTTCTCTCTGAATTCGATCTCAAGTATGTTACTCGCAAGTCGGTCAAGGGGAGAGCGGTAACAAAGTTCCTGGTAGATCACCCAGTAGAAGGGGATGAAGCGGTAGAATACCTGTTCCCAGATGAAGCCATTCTGCAAGTCGAGGAAGAGATTTGGACAATGTACTATGACGGAGCATCTAATCAGTACAGTTATAGGATAGGTGTGTTGCTAATAGCACCCGACAATTCCCATATACCTTTAGCCTTCAAACTCTGGTTCAAGGTATCCAATAACGAAGCAGAATATGAGGCGTGTATCGCTGGTTTGGAAGTCGCCCTGGAACTAAGGGCAAAAAAGTTAGATGTTATCAGGGACTCTAACCTAGTTATTTCTCAAGCAAATAGAGATTGAAAGGTCAAAGAAGAAAAGATGAAAATTTACCACCAGACCTTGGACGTTCTGATTCCTAGGTTTGAAAAGCTGACTTTCACGTATCTACTGAGAGAAAACAAGAAGTTTGATAACGCCTTATCAACTCTATCTTCTATGATAGACTTCCCGCTTGGAGTCTGGGTGCGTCCGATCATCATTGAGCAAAGATATACGTCAGCCTACGAGACTATCACCGTAATAGATGAAGCTTAAGATCAAAACCCTTGGTATCACGATATCTGAAACTTCTTAGAAAATGAGGTCTATCCACCAGGGGAAAATGTCAAAGGCAAAAGGGCAATACGGCGGATGGCTATTCAATTTATCATCTGCAGAGGTAAATTGTACAAAAGAGGTCACTAGAAATGCACAAGTTATGTGTCGAAGCAAAGGAATCAAAGTGCCTGATGGAGGCTATCCATGGAGGAGAGTGCGGAGCGCACATGAGCGGAGTAATGTTAGCCCGAAAGATTCTCAAGTAGGATTACTACTGGTCTACCATGGAGAAGGATTGTATTGGTTTTGTTTAGCGATGCCATAAATGCCAAATTCATGCTAATCGCATGAATATCCTGCTGTCAAAGTTGTACAACATGGCTTCACCATGGCCTTTCTCAGTCTGAAGAATCGATGTCATCGGCGCAGTCACACTGAAAGGGTCAAATGGGCATGAATACATTTTGGTGGCAATTGACTACTTTACAAAGTGGGTGGAAACTTAGTCCTACTGTAGCTTGACTTTTCCGTGCCCCCTTCGGAGAGCTCGTATTAGTCCTACAGTTCAGACTCCTATCACGGTTCTGAATCTAATCTCACAAAGTGCAATGTGAGACTGATAAATCACCAAAGAGTCCAAACCCGGCAATTGGTTTTGAAAAATCAATTTTGAATCAAAAAGCGCCAAACATGGACTGCTTTGCCAGATTTCAGAGTCGCCACCTAAATATTTTGTTTTGAGAAATTTAGGAAACCCTGACTCGTGCCTAAGGCCACGTGTTCGTCATCACCAAAGTTGCCTCGGCTTGAGAACTTAGGTACAAGAGGGGAAGGTCCTGAAATGAGCACCCCCGCTCGCTCGATCAAAGATCGGCCTCTACTAACATGATATGTTGTTTTTGAAAATACATGTGTTCTTATTCTGGTTTATTAGCTAACCTTACTATGTGATGCGCATAGTATACAAGTATAGACCAAGTCACTCAAATTGGAACAAAACATCTCATGCTTGTTTTCGAAAATGGTTTGAAGTTGCTACTCGCAAGTAGGCTAAAGCGCGGATTTGCCACCCTCAAGTGGGCTTCGAAAACATGATGATTTGCCACTTCAAGTGGGCTTAAAACTCACATTTTGATGAATTGTTCCAATTCAAACAATGAAGCCTTTATCCACAGGCATTCATGCAGTTAATCACTTAAGAAAATAGCCTCATGGCAAGCATGCTAAGCATGGCAACATACACATCTCATGCAGTATGCTAAAGCGTAAACACTCACAGTGTACTCCGAGCCAAAACAAAAAAAAAACTAGTTAGAAATCATGCATGATCCTAGCTATACAGTATGCCTAATGTAACACATGCAAAATGCAACTAAGTAGGCTCGGCTATCTAAGATGGCATATGAATGCAACACTTGATAACATGCTTTGAAACACGTATTCAAGTAGGAATTGAAATACAATGCAGTTTGAATGATGCGCCGAACCTGGTGCATGTAATACGAATGAATGATGACGCATGCAAAGCATAAGTATGCTAATTGAAACATGCCCTAAACTAACCATCAAAAGCTGATAAGTAAAATGGAGAAAGAAATGGGATTGGAAGACATGCACACACACACGCACCCTTATTACAACATTGCACTCTCTCGAAGGAGGGTCCGAATAAATTAGCTAAGCTAATCTAAGCTAAGCTACTTAACTAATCTAATTAAGCTAATTAGACTAATTATTACAAACCAATAATGAAATTGCTAAGCTAAGCTACTTAATTATTACAACACTTAATTAATTAACAAATTAATTAAATTACAAAAACCAAATGCTAACTAACAAGTAAGCATAAAACTAAGCTGCTCCAGCTCCGTTCAAAGAAGAAGATGATGCATGCTC
Organism: Camellia sinensis; assembly: GCF_004153795.1. NCBI lineage: Eukaryota > Viridiplantae > Streptophyta > Magnoliopsida > Ericales > Theaceae > Camellia > Camellia sinensis. The sequence continues at coordinate 2,646,824 of NW_021024515.1, forward strand.
TTGGTTACCGCCTCGAAACGCCTTCCGGTTTGCTCTTTAAAGGCTCTGTTTGCAGGGTGTCTTTGAGAACTTGCTGCTAAACCTTACCAAATCAAGGCTGAGGAATGCACCAGTGGCCTGCCGGCCATGAGGAGATGCTGCCGCCCCCTGCCGGCCAAAGATGTGCACTGCCGGCCAAAGATGAAGCAATGCCAGCCATCTGCAAGGCACTGCCGGCCACTAGTGTTCTGTGATACCAAACTGCAACAAAGCACATGATAGAGAAAATGGAGGGTCTCCCAAGGGTATGTACGTACTGTACCACTCCTTATCACCCCAAAACATCAAGGGAGAGGCACTATTGGATCCAAAACCATCAATCAAGGGTTTGGAACGCATGATGGCCAAAGTTCCAATCTTGTACATATTCAATAAACGCGATGCAAACAAGACTCTCAAATCCATTACCTCATCATGGATAGTCAAAGGCAATGGAAACAAAGGGAATTGGCTCATTTTCATCACTTCAAGTATGAAATGAACCAATCAACCTTATGTTCAACATAACGTCCGGTTGAACACAATGCAATGCAAACATGGAACAAGCTCATCTTGGCATGAAATGCAAGACTCCAACATGTAAACAATACATGCAAGACGCGTCTAGAGACCTAAGCATTGAAACAAGTGAAAGAAACAACACTAGAATCATTCAATGCAGTGCTCAATGGATTGAACCAGCCCCAAATAGAGTTCATGCATGCCAAGATAGTGGCTGAGATGCTCTGAAATGCTAGCATTAAAGGCAAGAAAATACATGCTCATGCATTGGCCCACAAATAAGGCATAATGGCACAACTCTTAAAAGCACTCAAAGAGTGAAAGAAGTGAGAACATGACACATGTATATGCTCTGAAATAACACGTTAAATGATGCCATGACATGCAACTATCACAAGTATAGCATGCTATGGTGCTCAAAACTCAAGACTAGCTAAGGCACTTGCACCATAACCATATCAAGCAAGCCCCAAAGGACCAAGATGACTCAAATCAGTCCTAAGGCAGGTCAAAACAATGCTAAAAACATAATGGAGTGTAGCCAAAACAAGCTAGCATGGTAAGCCAAAACACCAAGCATGCAAGTCCAATGAATGGGATTACACTACAAGTACCAAAAACAAGCATGAGGTGACTCCACCAACCAAAATTAGAGTTGTAATATGGCAAAATAAGACCAAAAATATGCTGAAATGGTAGCCCAAAAGCTTAGGCAAGCATGCATGCCAATTGGCTCATGATTGAGGCATAAAGCATAACCCTCCAAAAGCATTGAAAGAGTGAAGCATGGGAGAGTATGACCACACTTCATTCATTGAAATCATGTGAGAAAAAAAAGTCTAATGCATGCAAACACTCAAGTAAAGCATGCTAGAGACTTTGAAACTTAAAGCTAATGAGCAAGATTTGCACTATGGCTATACAAAGCAAGCCTCACATGGCCAAGACCAATCAAAATAGAGCTTAAGCATATTAAAGTATGAGTAAAATCTTGCTGGAGTGGAGCCAAAACATGCTAGAATGGTGGTTTAAAACATAAAGCGTGTTAGGCTAACAAGGAGGATTGCACTACAAGTACATGAAGCATGCAACAAGTGATCAAACCAACCCAAAATAGAGTTATAACATGTTAGAAAAGTCACAAAAACATGCTAAGATAGAGCCTCAAGAAGGTAGAAAAACATGCCAAAGTGTTAAGCCAACAACATACGCAAACAAAGCACAAAGGAGGGGGGGGACCACCCCCATCCATTTTGGACCTCAAAACACACTTTCCACCACTGAAATTCCTCTGGAATTCAGTGGTGAAAAGGCCAAAGCAATGTGGTCTTAAAGGCCTCAAAAGATGGCACTAAGCAAAGCAAAATAGGCCACCAAAGGGGGTAGACCACCCCTAACTCAAACAAAGCCTCAAACAAACATCTTAAGCACTTAAAAACAAGGATTTTTGTAGTTGAAAGCTAGGCCTAAATTAACATGCAAGGATGGCCAAATACTTAAGCAAAACAAAACTTAAAAGGGGGTAGTCTCTTACCCTTGAAGAACAATGGCAACACAGCAACTTCAACCACAATTTTTGAACCAAAACCTATCGACAGTCCTCAAAAGAAGCTTCAAAGTGTCTCAGCTCCAAAGCAAAGGTGTTTAACTAGGTGTTTGTGTGCAAAAGTGTGAAGAAATAGCACTTTTGAGCATAAAATAGCACAAATATATATATATATATATATAGAGAGAGAGAGAGAGAATTCTAGAAAGAGAGATATTTTTTTTGTGTCTCAATTTTCTGAACTCCTCAAGAAGGAGGAGAGAGCTCCCATTTTATAAGCAATGCAAGCCAAAAGGCTTGCTCAATCCATCCATACACGTGTATGGAGGATGGATCAGTGAGCCACAACTGGCTCAAAATATCCAAAAGATATCTGTTGAAATCAAGGTGATCTGTCGGCCATCAGTGGCGGCCGGCAGCGCCCCATTGATGGCCGGCAGGGCCTATCAATGGCCGGTAGGGCAGAGTGGATGGCCGGCAAGGCATCACAAGAACCAATATGGAAGGACCAAGTCATGGTCCAAAAGTGGGGCAAAAATGATGTAGTGTTTGGAAAGCCAAACCTGTGACATTCTGCTGTGAAATGCGAGTATTTGGTGAGCAAACAAGCTTGCCACTAGATGTACCTGCATGAACATCCAAGTCTTCAGGACGGTAAAAAATGGGGTGTCTATACCTACGCAGTGTTGAAAGCAGCGCATGTGGCTAAGTTCATCCGAAACAATATCATTTGCCGATATGGAGTTCCAAACGAGATCATTTCAGATAATGGCTCCCACTTCAAGAAATAAGTGATAGAATTATTGGAGAAATACAATGTGGCTTTTCATAAGTCATCCACATACCGATCGCAAACCAACGGAGCTGTTGAGGCTACCAACAAGAACATCAAGCATATTCTGCAGAAGATGGTTGAGACCTACAGGGACTGGCCAGATAAATTGCCATTTGCACTCTGGGGCTACAGAACTTCAATCCAGATGTCTATAGGGGCAACTCCTTATTCTCTTATTTATAGGATAGAAGTTGTTCTACCAATCGAAATAGAAGTCATGTCGCTGCGAGTCATGGTTGAGTGTCAAATAGCAGAGGAGGACTGGTAGTAGAACATGTTTGCAGAACTGATGCTGTTTGATGAGAGAAGGTTGAAGACATTATACCATGTTCAGGGTTATGAACACAGAATTGTCAGGGCTTTTAATAGGAAAGTTAAGTCCCAGAATCTCAAAGAGGGGGATTTGGTGCTAAAAGACAACCAAGCTCCCATCCATGACCCAAGGGGCAAGTTCAGACCCAATTAGACTGGTCCTTACATCATTAAAACTATCTGGTCGGGTAGAGCTTTCATTCTCATGGGCCTAGATGGCCTAGAATTTTCCTAACCGATCAACATGGACAAGTTGAAGAAATATTACCCCTGAAAGGCTCGCTAGGCCGAAAACCCATAAGGGCGTCCTTGGCAAAAGTTAGAGCACAAAAAATTAGAAATAAAGAAAAACTGAGCTCACAAAGTTGAAAACCCTAAAGGATGGGCTTGGCAAAAGTTAGCGCAAAAGGAGAGAGTTAATACTCGAATGAACCTGAACCGAACTACGTAAGGCCTAATTCCTATCTTTGGTATACGTAGGTAACTTCATGCTGAAGTTCGGCTGTAAACGCCTCCTGTTCATGTGTCTGATCAGGTTAAAAGTGCATTTATGCTGAAATTCCAGAATTCACCTTTTTTCAAGCCGTCTAAAGTCACAATCCAATCTGAGAGTTTTTCGATAAAAAAATGGCTCCATTTGTAAATAATTTGCAACTGAAATGAAGAAATCACGAGGCTTAACCTTTTGGAGAAGATAAGGCAATGCGTGGAAGCTAGGTGTTAACAATCTGGAGGTCCTTTACATTGAAGGCCGGCAGGTAGTCGGCGAGCCACATTGGTGGCCGGCAAGAGACGGCCACCTCTCATGATCGGCATGTGGCAACCTCTATTTGTGGTCGACAGTCTCTCATTATAACTTGCTGGCCACCTATGTGTTGGGCAGTACTGGAAGCATGTGTTTTGTTTTGACCTTCGAGTGTTTTAAGGTCCTGTTTTGAGTCTTTTCGGCTTTAGCAAGTTTGTTATGTTGTATTTAAGTTGTTGTTGCGTTGTTTTTGCTTTATCAAGTTGTATGTTGTTTTGTTTATCCAGTTGTATATTGCTTTTTGTATTTCAGTTGTTGGTTGGTTCATTACTCGATTAAGTTTTTGTTTCAATCAAGAGTGTTATCTTGACCAATTCGATTCCATGTCCATTTCATGTTGTATGGTACTCATGATGCAAAAATAACAACATTTTTCATAAAAATTGCGAGGTTTTTATTCCGATCATGGTTGTTTTTACAAAAGAGGATACAAGTTTTTAATGCAAATAAAATCTATCTGAAACTATACAATGTGCTAATGCTACCAACAAAAGAAACTAAGCAAAAGTACAAAAAAATCAGCGCTAGTAGCCTTATGCTCTAGAGGCCCTCTTTGTCCTCTTCCTCGAAAGAGAAGACTCTGGGGCACTTTCTTCATCAGCCCCACTGTCTGAACCTGAACTAGAACCCGAGTCGGTGTCATCTTCGCTCTCCACCTCAGAGCTCGCCTCGGCGTCAGCTCCACTCTCAAAATCTGAGCCAGTATCGTCTCCACTCTCAGATGACTTCAAATGCTGACTCACTGCCTTCTCAGAGTCGCTCATCTCAACATCATCATCACTCAAAATGGGCTCTGAAGGACCGTTTTTGTCTCAGGTGCCCCTAGCTCTACTTCGGCCACGTGCTGGAGCCTGTCTCTCTTCCCTCCCTGCTGCTGGAGGAGGTATTGCTGGTGCAGGTGCTGCAGTTGCCGCCGATGCCATCGATATGGGTGGGATCTGAAAAGACAGTTGTCACATATCAGTTACAGTACGTATATCAGATACAAGCACGGTATGCGAAATGAATGTATGTAGAAATCAGATACAGTGTATGAATACAGTGTGTGGGTACAGTGTGTCAGATGTAGTGTATCATAGTGTGTCAGATGCGGTGTATTAGTGCAGTTTGGGAAGTTTTCAGTTACAATGTTAGTATCAGTGTGTTATTGGAAGTTTGATAGCATGAAATATAAACTGAAGAAATTACCTGAATACCGTAAAGATTGAACAACACCACTCTCCTCTGTACCATGCCCATTAGGGAGGCTATCAACTTAAGAGCACTCCCTGTGTACTCGATGGGTGCCTGCAAATGTATTTGAATAATCAGTGATTCGCAGTAAACATATCCGTAATGAAATGTGGGGTGTGAAACGTAAAGTGTAGTCTATACCTGAGTCAGGCCTCGAACCCTGACAAGCTCATGCCTAGCCGCTGTGGGCTCAATTGGGACCTGGTAAGGACCCCCAGTATGCCACCAACATGTCAGCGCGGTCGGAAGCTCTGGGCAACCGGTCCTCTGCCTCGCCCGGGAAGCTCCTCTACTACGGGCCCTGGTCGCCCAGGTCACTCTAGGTGCCTCTCGCGCACAGGAGCTCTCGCCTCCTCACTTCCACAATCACCGGTCAGAGGTGGCATCAGATGTGTTTGGATGAAGGTCTCATAGTCGCCTACTTCCCTGAAGTAGTCAGCATCCAAGCCCACCATAAACTGAATGACCTCATCAATAGATAGGTTGTCTGCTAATCTCAGGGACTCGGGTGGCGCCATTGGTACCATCGAGTCAGGCAGGCCCATAGTTTGGCACATAAATTGCTCGCTCAAGAACCAAGCCCAGCAGACTGGGCCCTCGAGTAGAATGCGGAAGTGGGAATTGGCCCAAGCCCTAGCATACTGGTCTCGAATACCCGCTGGTATCATGGCCTATGGCTGCCACATGATCTGCAAATAGAAGTTGTACGGATGATTAATTGTTGTCAATTGTAATGTGAATCAGAACAGTGTTAAAGCGAAAGTGACTATTTTTTGAGTCACCTAATGAGCAGCCACAGTGTCGAAGTAGTGGCAGAAGAATGTGAACGGCTCGCTAGTCTTACGTTGGAGCCAGCCATCATACCTCTGTGAATAGGGGACTGCCAGTGAAAACTCCTCCACGGGCTCTAGAGCTAGAGTTGGAAAATATGCGTAGACCCACAGTTGCAGAGAAAATGCAGTGATATGTGATCAATGTATGAGCGGATATAGAAAGTGCAAAGCAGAAAGCACAGGTGTTGAACAGATATAAAGCAGAAATTGTAAAGTAGAAAATGTAAAGTGCTAAGAGGGAACTAAGACGCGTACCTCCCAGGATCGCCAATAGCCTCCGATCATGTCCCCTCTCAGACGGAAGGTCGAGCTCATGTATCCATATAGCGTGGTGAGGCCGGTTCCCCCCCAGTCATTAAAACGAACCTGAGGAGGGGTTACCAGGGCGCTTAAAAGATATAAGCTGGCGATGTTCCACCTGTTCGAAAACAAGGTGGTACCGAAGACGAACATCAGAAAGCCCCTAGCATACTGCTCTGTCTCCTCTACTATCTCGGGCTCGCTCCCTTTGAATCGCTCGGCAAACAAGGTGTATCAAACCATGCTTGTGCGATATAGGGGTGGATGCGCTCCTAGCAGCTCAAACCAGGCTGCCCTCCACTCCTCCATATCTGTATCAAGAGGGATCGGATCACCTCCTACGTCTAAGCCGGTGATCATGGCAAAGTCATAGGGAGTCATCATCATCTCCCCTGTAGTTGCAAAGTGGAAGGAGTTGGTGGTGTCCCACCACCTCTCCATGAGCGCTCCCAAGAGAGGACGGCTCGCGATGATCCGCGTCAGGCTAGAGCAGAAAAGGCCAAAACTAGCCTCGTCTATGTTGTCGTAAACTCCCGCGGGGAGCTCGTCAAACCAGTCTAACGCAGTAGTAGCTCCGTACCCTCGGAAGGCATGAGACTCACCCTGTAGCAGAGAACAGATGCAACAGACAAAGAACAAGTGAATAAGATGAAAAACAGTGATGATAGTATAGTCGAATAAAAGGCAGTGCAAGAAATGCAAGTAAAATAAGATAGGCAGGAATGCATGAAAACAGAGCTCATACCTCAACGACAATGGCTGACAGGTGAGAAGCTGGCTTCCTCAGTAGGAGGTCCTTTGGTGCACCGCGAGCAAACTCAAGGAAGTGTCTGATGCCTACGGCAAGCAAAATATGTGTCTAGGGATGGTTTCTCTCTGGACCGAAAGGTCGTATCCTCAGCGATAGCGGCTCAGGCTCGAACTCTGCCTCAAGGTCAACTACCGGCTCCTCTACCTCGGCAATGGGTAGAAATGTAGGTGGAATCTCTAGGGGAGCCTCGTCATAGGGTACAGCATCTGCCATCTGAAGAATGGGTGAAAAGTAGAAAAAGTGAAGAAAAATAGAGAAAAAAATGGTAAACTTAGAAAAACTCAACCCTAGCAGAGGGAAAATAGAAGAAAAAGTCAAAGCCTTGGAAAAGGCACCGAACCCGAAAGAAACTCGAGGGAAACAAGCCTAGAATGGTGGAATGAGGAAAGAAGGGTCGAAATCAAATTTCAATCTGTTCCAAGTGAAGAGAGCTAAGAGGGTTTAGTGAATAAAGTTTGCGTAGGACATTGGAAAATGCATAGAAAGCGCAAATCTAGAGAGAATGAGTGCCTAGAGAGAGAGCGAGCAGAATTTTGGTCTTAGGGTTATAAGGAAATAAGCCCTTGTTACTTATATTTAAAGGCCCAAGCTTGAAAAGTCAGTTTTGCCCCGAAGTGCCATCGGTGGCCGGCATGGGGCCGACAAGGCCTATTCGTGGCCGACAAGGCTCATCCGTGGCCGGTACCCTCCTCCTGTGGCCGGCCGGTGGCCAGTGGCCTCCGTTGGAGTCCTGATGCTGTTTTGTGTCCTTGGTTTCCAAGAAGTGTAGGGATGGTTCACTATTGGGTTCAGATTGTCTCTACGGAAGCTCAGAACTGTGTTTTCAGTGAACGATGTTCGTCACTTGTCAACATGAACGAGGTGTATCCTTTAAACATATTATAACTCTTCCGAGAGGTAAATCAGAAGTTGCTACTGAATTTGTTTTTGTCAAATTATGCTTTGGTACCTTGCGTAGAATATGCATTTCACTTTGTTACATAAAGCATGCATGTCACTTTATTGCGTAGAATATGCATTTCACATATGTCGTTACATAAAATATGCATTTCACATATATGTTGCATGCGCGTCTAGCATCCGTTATGAATCATGCATAGATGCATAGAATATGCTTCTGCTCTCGTCTGACACATAGAATCTGCTTTTGTTTCTCACATGGAACATGCCATTAACATTGTATCTCAGTTGTTTGTCTTGCATAGAATATGCATTCTTATTATATCGCACTTGTTGAGTTTCTTTCTTACACAGGCAAACGATATTGTATGTACGGTTCATTTAGAGGAGTTCCAGTTGAAGTTCTTTCATGCATCTATCCCACACGTTCACTTTGTGCATCTATCACACACGTTCACTTTCTGTTCTTACACAGGCAAACGATATTATTTGTACGGTTCATTTAGAGGAGTTCCAGTTGAAGTTCTTTCATCCATCTATCACACACGTTCACTTTGTGCATCTATCACACTTGTTCACTTTCGTGCATCTATCACAAACTCCTCTGTTGTTTTACCTCAAGATGTATGAAATACGCGCCCGAGTGGTTGTTTCTCAGGACGTGTGAAACGTGAGCCTAGGCAGGTTTTACCTAAGGACATACAAAGTACGTGCCCAAGTGGTTGTTTCTCAGGACGCATGAAACGCGGCCTTGGGTGGCTTTTACCTCGAGACATACGAAGTACACGCCTGAGTGGTTATTTCTCAGGACGCGTAAAACACGACCCTAGGCGGGTTTTACCTCGGGACGTACGAAATATATGCCTGAGTGGTTGTTTCTTAGGACACGTGAAACGCGGCCCTGGGTGGGTTTTACCTCGGGACATATGAAGTACGCACCTGAGTGGTTGTTTCTTGGGACGCGTGAAATGCGAGCCCGAGCAATTTTTCTTGTTTCTCAAGTTGCGTGAAACACAATCTTGAGCGGTTTCTTGTTTCTCGAGACGTGTGAAACACGAACCCGAGCGATTTTTTGTTCTCATTTTCTCAAGATGCATGAAGCTTAACCCTAAGCGGTGTTTTTTTTCGCCATCCCTTGTCTTGGCATGGTTAGAGTGTGCTGTGGATCTTTTCGTTTTTAAGCTTGAAGTTGTTCATTCATATGTCGATATCATATTTTTGCTTATTATACTTGCTATTGCTTATTGCATTATTTTGCGTGATCATAAGATTTCAAAATCACTGGCTTCACATAGCCTGTGAGTCCAGCTTTCAAAGTTGCATTGTGCATATCATTTGCATCTTGCCCCAAAACTACGCTGGTTTGATTTCATGCAAAGGGATACATAGGCAGCCTGCGAGCGCAACCATTTATTCCTATCTTGATTGTTTGTCCAAGTCTTACAGCCTTGTCAAAATGGGTCGTTTTTGGGCTTTGACATTCACTCACGGCATTTCATGACTCTGAGTTTTGTCAAAGAGGGGCAACTGTAGACACCCCATTTTTTACAACCCGTATGACTTGGACGCCATTGCATGGACACTCGATGACAGTGTAGACACCCCATTTTTGACCGTCCTCAAGACTTGGACGCCACCGTTTGAACACTCGGTGATCATCCATGATCGTGTTTGTTTGGAGTTCCCGGAGGTCTCGGCTTGCGCGCCCTGCCTCAGGATCTCCGAACTTGACCGTTTAGTGTCTGGTTTTGCACCGAACACTCATGTTTTGCCTTGGAGGGGAAGGGAATGCCTTGTGAGACATCCCCACACACCACCGGCAGTGGCTAGAGGCCACCGGCTGGTTTTTGCTGCCATCAGCACTTTTGGTTGCCGGTCGGCACATTTTATTGCCGGTCGGCATAGTTTGTTGCCGGTCGGCACTGTTTTTTGTCGAAGTGACATTTTTGGGCAGCCGACCACTGTTCATCCACTTTATGGAGATATTTTGTGCCAGCTGTGATAGCTGGCACCAACTCTTCCCCCCTCCATACACGTGTATGGAGGGATCTCCCTCTAGCCAAGCTTGTTGTATAAGCTTTGCAAGAGGGAGTCCTTTAAGAGAGGGGCTTTCCTCTTGGATCTAGGTTAGACTGTTGGAACCAAAAACCAGAGTTTTGAGGTATAGATACACTCTATCTCTATATCTCCCTCTCTCCCCTCTTCAGTTACGCTCTCATTCACTTAGTGTATCAATCACACTTCATTCACTTAGTGTATCAATTACACTCTAATATCAATCACACTTCATTTGCCTTAGTGTATCAATCACACTTTACTCGCTTTGAGTATCTATCACCCACATTCTCATTTAGTGTATCAATCACACTCTCTTCACTTAGTGTATCAATCACATTTCTTTTATTTTGTGTATCTATCACACACATTCTCGTTTTCTGTATCACACTTTCAGTGTATCAATCACACTTCATTCGCTTTGAATATCTATCACCCACATTCTCATTTAGTGTATCAACCACACTCT
>NW_021024515.1:2661799-2734047 GCF_004153795.1 Camellia sinensis
TTCGGATGATTGTGCGCAATCTCCAACCGAAATTGATGCAGAAGATGATTGTACTCCCCTTCCCCACCTTTTCGGATCTACATGAGATGGGGTACAAATCGAGGATGCGATGAAGCAAGGTCTGATTGACCAGGATAGGGAGCAACCCCGGAGAACATTCAACCGTAACAACAATGCAGGCCCGAGTGGCGCTGTAACCACAAGAGCTTCAGAGGTCAGCATGGTCACCACCCCTCCCCTCCCCTTCCAAGGCCCATGGCAGCCACACCCTTCTCCGGTGCATCCGGAAGTAATACCCAAACCACTAAATACCAGCCCAGAGGCCAAAGAACCTTCACCCCACTGTACATGCCTTTGTCCAAGGCTCTGGGGGTCTTAATCAGAAAGGGGCATCTAAAACCCCTAGAGCCGAGGTCATTACCAAATCCACTTCCACCCTCTCATAACCCAGCCAAGTACTGTGCATTTCACCTGTAGCACGGCCATGATACTGACCAATGTTTCAGGCTGCGTCACGAGATTCAAGACCTCGTTGACAAAAATGTGATTCTACCCCCGGAGAAACCTAACGTCACAACCAATCCACTCCCTACACACAACCAAGCTCCACCGCCCAAAAGAGTCAATCTTATCCAGACTGGGGTCGTGTCTTACGATCCTAGCATCTATATTACTCCTACCCATCTACCTAAGCCGGAGGTGCTCCTTCCTGACTGCACTGACTCTTTGTGCATGTTGGACATCTCCACAACCCAACCAGAGCCGACGGTGGTGACCATCGAAGATGGAGTAAGGCAGATTTCAGGAAAGAATGGGATTGTTGAGTCTAGGATTAAACAGAGTTTTGCTGGGGAAGTCTGTGATCCGAGTGAGTACATCTTGTCAACAAGCCAGATTGGGCTGGGTATAGAATTGCCAGAGAAGGAAGAACTGTGTATGATCCAGGGGGATGGATTTGAGCAAGGGACAAACGATCTGACAGCTGTGGAGGAGGACTTTGCCAACCTACAGTTTTTCGATGGCCAAGAATCAAGGGGCGTGGCAGTCAACTGGTTTGATTATGAAGAATCGGCAGAGGCCATTAGATAGCTGGATGATCAGCCAGATGTGGTGGAAGAATCCCAACCTAAACAGGGCCCGACAGGGGCAAGAGTATTAACTGTGGCCGGAAGGGCCGAAAATCTGAATGCATTACCGGAGAGCACTGGTACAAAGAATTTCGCTCGGGATAGAAGCATCGTGAATGCAGGGAAAGTTGAACAACAAATTGCACTGGCGCAGGTAGAACAACAGGGTTTTGAGAGAACCGGGAAAGCCAAAATCCATGAGGGAATCGGAAATGCTGTGGGCACAAGAACAGAGGATGCTGTGAGCATGCAGGCTGAAAGTGATGTGAGTACAAACATGCCCGAGCTAGACAGGTGTCTTTTGAATGCCAACGGAATGTGGTGGGAAGACGATGACGTATGTCTGGCCTACACAGACGAAGACTGGGGAAGCAATCAATCGGACGACACTTGGTACCTCGATGAGGTTGATCACATGACAAGAAGCGGGCGGTACTTTAAGCCCCCACACCTAGACCAACCCGAGGCATCTGGGAAGGATAAAGAAGTTGAGAAACAGAAGGAGAAGCAGATCGAAGATACAAGCAGACATCTCCATCTGGGGACTGCTTATGGCGTCGCGAGTACATAGACAGGCTGTCTTATCTGCCATGGACAAGTCCAAACTCTCTATAGATACTACACCAGAACAGCTGGTTGGGCTGGTTTTTCCGGGAGGAGGTTCCCCGGCATTAACCTTTTCAGACAAAGAACTACCGCCTGAGGGCACAAATCACAACAAACCCCTCTACATTTCCGTGGAATGTAGAGACAAGTGGATACCGGTGGTACTTGTTGATACCGGGTCCGTCATCAATGTCTGCCCAGCCAGAACAGCATATGCAATCGGGTTGAAGCCTGCGGACTTCGTGCCAACTACTCAAGTGATCAGAGCATATGATAATACTAGCAGGGAAGTGATGGGGACTGTCAAAGTTCAGACCCAGGTTGGTCCCGGACAACACAACATTGAATTCCAGGTCTTGGACGTTCCTGCAACCTTTAACCTACTCTTGGGGCGACCGTGGTTGCACCAAGTAAAGGCAGTCTCTTCCACTTTACATCAGATGTTGAAGTACCCTCACGGGGAAGGGGTGGCTATTGTCTTCGGGAATTCATCAATCCACCCGCCGCCGGAAGTGTCCACACCAGTCTTGGAAATCGAGCATGGCACTGAGGATGTGTTCTTATCAAGGGGTGGTGCAGAATATTATGGCCGTGAATGAAGGGGTGTACGTCATTGCTCAATCTGTCTACCTCATGAACAAGTTACAACACATCCCCGGGATGGGATTGGGAAGGAGCGGCGGGAAGGGCGTCGCAGCATTGGCCGAAGTGCCACACAACCCTCATACCTTTGGCTTGGGTTATACGCCCACCAAAGAGGACTGGGTGAGGGAGGGTAAAGAGATGGCCGGAAGAGCCAGTGCAAAACAGGCTAGGAAGCCTTTCGAGATAATGCATAGGCCCATTCAGGGTACCCTAAACGGACGCTTCGTCCGGGAGGGGGAGGACTTTCCGTTTTGCGCCTTCCCAGAGCCATGGCTAAACGCGGAGAAGAAGCGTGTGCCAGGTTTCGAGATCTTCTTCGACCTGCAACTACCCGGGGATGATGTTGCCGAAGAGCAGACAGACCCATCAGCTGAGTTTGAACAGAGTAAGAAAGTGCAGTCTGAGGATGCCGAACATGAAATAGGGGTAGCACTGGAAAGTCTACTCTCAGATCCTCCGATCGACCATCAGTGCTTGGGGGATAACTTCTCGGTATGCGTGATCGGGGATGATGCGGCTGCGGGCCTACCAGCAACTATTTTGGATGCATCTATCGCACCCTCCCTCACTTGGCAATACGAGGAAGGATTTTTGTCTAGCAGCACCGGGTCAGGTAGTGAGCCGGAATCTGATTCCACCGAATCCTGTGAGTCGGAATCAGGTTCCAGCTCGACTGAGTCTGAGTCTGGTAATCCTGGGGATGATAACCCGGATACCACAGTTATGTCCAGGTCGTCTTTTTCTTTCTCGTTTGAGTCTGTTGTAACTGAGAATTCGGACGATTTGGATGTGCTTAATGAGAATCAAGTAACTGTGGTTTCTGAGTACTTTTTTGTGCCCTTAATTTATTGCATAAACTCAGACTTTCAAAATTTTGATGAAAACGACGAGGAAGAAATTCCTCCGGTTTTGCAGCGTTTAATTGAGCAGGAGCAGGAGAGATTTTTCAAACCCTTAACGGATGAAATCATTACCATGAATATTGCTACTGAGGAGGACCCGCGGCTGGTCCAGATCGGGTCCACGTTGTCTTCAGAGGAACGCGAGCACTTAGTCGCTTTATTAAAAGATTTCAAAGATGTTTTCGTGTGGTCCTACGAAGACATGCCTGGGATCGATCCTGAGATTATACAGCACCGGATCCCCCTTGACCCCGAGGCCCGACCTGTCAAGCAGAAACTCAGAAGGATCTGCCCGGACTGGGCTCTCAAGATTAAGGAAGAGGTCACCAAGCAAATCGATGCAGGCTTCCTGCTGCTATCCGAATACCCGACTTGGTTGGCCAACATCGTTCCAGTGCCAAAGAAGGATGGCAGGATCTGGGTGTGCATGGATTTCAGGGATTTAAACAGAGCTAGTCCGAAGGACGACTTTCCCTTGCCGTATATTGATGAGTTGGTGGATTTCACAGTAGGGCATGCTTTGCTCTCATTCATGGACAGCTTCTCAGGGTACAATCAGATAGTGATGGCACCAGAAGACAGAGAAAAGATTGCATTCACCACCCCGTGGGGAACATACTGCTATAGAGTAATGCCGTTTGGGTTGAAGAATGCCGGAGCTACTTATCAACGGGCCGCGACCACAATATTGCACGACATGATCCACAAAGAGGTTGAGGTGTACGTGGACGATATGATTGTCAATTCCAAAGAAAGAGAGGGCCACTACACCGCCTTACAGAAGTTCTTTCAAAGGATCAGAGAATTTCGGTTGCGGTTAAATCCTCAGAAGTCTACGTTCGGTGTTACAGCGGGAAAAATGCTGGGATTTCTGATTACACAAAGGGGCATCGAGGTCGACCCTTCAAAAATCAAGGCCATCTTAGAAATGCCCCCACCAAGGACTGAAAAAGAGGTGCGAGGCTTTCTGGGTAAAGTGCAATTCATAAGACGGTTTATCTCAAAATTAACCTTGACTTGTGAACCACTTTTTGGTCTCCTGAAGAAAGGCAAGAAATTCCAATGGGACGGCCGATGCCAAGCTGCTTTTGAACAGATCAAGAAATATTTACAGAACTCGCCCGTGTTGTCGCCACCAGAGCCGGGGAAACCGTTGATATTGTACCTTTCAGTGACTGAGACTACAATGGGCTGCATGCTCGCACAAGAATCATAGGATAAGGTGGAGAGGGCCATCTACTATCTGAGCAAGAAGATGTTGGATTATGAGACCCGCTACACTCCCTTGGAGAAGGCTTGTTTAGCTTTGGTATGGGCTACCAGGAAGCTGCGGCACTACTTGTTAGCTCACTCTGTAATGTTGGTTTCACGACTGGATCCCATCAAATACCTTTTCGAGAAACCGGCACTTATGGGTAGGCTAGCTCGTTGGTTGCTGTTGCTCTCCGAATTCGATCTGAAATATGTAACACGCAAGTCAGTCAAGGGAAGAGCAGTAGCAGAGTTCTTAGCCGATCATCCAGTCGAAGGAGGCGAAGCAGTTGAGTACTTATTCCTAGATGAAGCCATTTTGCACATCGACGACGAATATTGGACGATGTACTTCGACGGAGCGTCAAATCAATACGGGTATGGGATAGGTGTGTTGCTAATAGCACCCGACAATTCTCGTATCCCTCTAGCCTTCAAACTCTGGTTCAAAGTCTCGAACAACGAAGCAGAATATGAGGCATGCATTGCCGGTCTAGAAGCAGCCTTGGAACTAGGGGCAAGACGGTTGGACGTCATTGGGGATTCAAACCTTGTTGTGTCTCAAGCAAAAGGAGACTGGAAGGTCAAAGAAGAAAAGATGATGATGTATCACTAGACCTTGGACTTGTTAATTCCTAGGTTCGAGAAGTTAAACTTTGCTCATCTTCCAGGCGAGAACAACAGGTTCGCAGATTCTTTAGCAACTCTATCTTCCATGATAGACATCTCGTTTGGAATCCGGATGCGTCCAGTCGTCATTGACCAGAAATTTGCACCAGCCTACGAGTCAATTGCTGCTATAGATGAGGTTCAGGACGAAAACCCATGGTATTATGATATTTGGAATTTCTTAGAAATGAAGCATACCCGCCAGGGGTAAATGCCAAGGATAAAAGGGCAATCAGAAGAATGGTCGTTCAGTTCATCATCTGTGGGGGTAAGCTGTATAAGAGAGGTCATCTGGGAATGCACAAGTTGTGTGTTGAAGCCGAGGAATTGAAGCGCCTGATGGAGGCCATCCATGGCGGAGAATGTGGTGCGCATATGAATGGAGTAATGCTGGCACGGAATATCCTCAGACAGGGTTACTACTGGTCCACCATGGAGGAGGATTGTATTGGTTTTGTTCGGCGATGCCACAAATGTCAAATTCATGCAAACCGCATGAACATCTCGTCGTCGAAGCTGTACAACATGACTTTGCCATGGTCATTTTCAGTTTGGGGAATCGATGTGGTCGGGGCTATCACTCCAAAGGGGTCGAATGGGCATGAGTTCATTCTGGTTGCGATGGATTATTTCACGAAGTGGGTCGAGGCCCAATCGTATGCGTGCCACATATTGATGAGTTGGTGGATTTTATTTTGACCACATAAATTGATATTTAGACAACAAACATAAAATTTACAATAAAATATATCATACAATACAAAACAAGACTTGTAAATTGGATCGGATTCAGATCGGGATTCCACGATCCTATAAGATCTCATTACCAGGATCGAAAGATCCTACCTATAAGGAATTTTTTACACGATCCAGATCGATTATGCCCAAATGAATCATAAAGTCGTTGGATCGTAAGATCCGAATCAAAATTCTGATAACCATGATGCAGATGTCATTTCACTCACAAAGTTGCTTTTGTTTCACTATGTAAATTACTTCTTAGACATATATGCTCATGTTCCTTTGCCTAAAAACAATCTCGGCAGGGGTACGGGTGGTAGTTCCTCTCAACACCTGCAAAATCAAAGGATCTTGAAAAGAAGCTGGAGACACAAAAAGAACCTACCTGGCTTAAGGCAATCAAGAAGAAGAAGACATCCATTGGAGCCTTGCCTTTATGTTGGTCCCTAACCAATGGTTCAGAAGCAAGCCCAATTTTGGCTGTCAAAGGTTAAACAAGTTAGTGTTGTAGAGAAAAAAAATAAAATTTGCATGACACAATCAGGGATATGAAGTATATGAAGGAAGAATTCCTGCAGCCTTAAGCTTGGAAGGCGAGGATATGGGGCCCTGATTATGAATACAAGTGTCGTGAAGGCAGGTTTCAAGTGGCTTGTAGAAAATAATGGCAGACATAAGTCCCCACCAATGGTCAAAAGCAGTCGAGCAGTCCGCAACAGGTTTGAAGAAGAAGGGGCCAAAATCTTGGAAAAGTTTGGTGTTCTCTATCAAAATGGATTTAGCTTGCGTAGGATCTTTGAAGAAGATTCTGGAGCCAATCTCCTTATGGATGGTTGGGTGGAAATAAGGATAAGGGATACCTTGGGAAAGACCTAATTGCCTAACCCATTGATTGGGACAATATGTCTCAAAACTGCAGTTGGATATCTTGGCGGAGGATATGGAACAGCCAACCAACACATGTCTAGAGGTGAGAATGTGTCTCCAAGTCTCATTTTGTTCTTGGACTTGCTCATTGTGTAAATCAGAAGGGTCTACGAAGAGGAAGCGAAGTCTGCTGGAGGAGAATTCAAAGTTTTGAAATGGCATGTATAGGTTGGAAGGTCTCTTCGAAGGAAGGTTGTAAAACATGGTAAGCTGATTTCTGAAAGTGAGGATGTGTTGGCTGTTATAAGTGAGCAGTTGCTCAGCATAGGAGTAGAAAACAGGTTTCACGGTGTTACCTGGTGGGGGTCGTGCCTCAGGGAAATAGGCATACAACCAGGCCTGGAAGAGCCAGAAGGGGCCACCACAGTTGCCAGAAATCTTCTTGTGGACAAAGGAAAATAGGGCCTTGTAAAGGGTGGCAAAAAGATCAGGGGCTAAAGCCATAAGTTGGCTATCTTGCATACACAAGGCAAGGGGGAGGTACTCTTTCATGATCTTGTACCCAGGGACACAAAAAAGAAACTCACAAAGCCAAAGTAAGTAAAAAGCAGTTCTTTCTTTGTCGTGGACAGGGGAACCAGGCTTGCCTTTGTATTTTTGGGCGAAATCTGTATAGCACATGTTAGTGTTTAAAGTAAAGCTCACTTTTGAAGGCTCAAGGAGAGCATGAATTGGATTGCCCAAGATTGGGAGACCAGTCAAGTGAGCTACATCTAAGATGGTAGGGGAAATCATACCAAAATTGAGGAGTAGGGAGTTACAAGATTGCGACCAAAAGCATGCAGCAGCAGCAATCAGCCCTTTGTCCATGTCATAATTTTTAGTCGACAGTCTAATTGCTTCACTAATGCCCTGGTGCTTCCATACTTCACCGTCGTGACCTTCAATTCTCCTGGCCCAGCTTCGCCAAACAAAGTCTGGTGACCTTCACGATCTGAGTGGGTTTTTGCTGACATTCCAGTTAGTCCACTTAAGTCCAAGTTGGTTGAGAAGAAGGTTCTCACCATTACCAAGGGAATAGTATGGAGCTAGCTCGTCTGGGAAGTAAGACGCAAAGGTAGGGCCTAGAGTAGCCTTAGTGACAGAGCTTGTGCTGGGCAATGGGGTCGCACTAAATTTTAGAGGACCGATACGTGCTCTGATAGGGTCTGGGAAGCGGAGTAGGCCTTCATTGTTCTCCTCAGATGGTGATGGTTGAAATTTTTTCGGCGCCATGGCTTAGGGTTTTGTGGTGCTCGAGTTTTGAACGACAATGCTTGAGAAGAAGGAGTACAGTCTGGGGAATTCGAATCAGAGGGAAATGAAGTGGTTTGAAGTTGAAAGGGTGGGTCTTTTATAGCTTATGATGGGGCTCGTACTGATAAATTTGCTATTGGGCCCAAACAATGGCCCCCTTGTTGAAGTTAAATATCATATGACTTGGACCCCCACAAGGGGGCACCCCCATGACCCCTCTCTAATTCTTCTTTTTTTTTTTTTCTTTCTCCTCCAATCACCAGCCCCCACGTATGTGTGTGTGTGGGGAAGGGGGGTGCAGGTGGTGATTGGAAGGGGTCCCAATCACTTCCGCAAGGTTAATTCATATGATATTTAACTTGAACAAGGGGGCCATTCTTTGCACCAAGTTTTGCCAGTCTCTATCGACAGATGGTCCACTTAATCGAGGACATGTGGCCAAGTCTGAAGGAATGTCCACCACTTCAAAGTGGGCTCTCTGCATGTGGGTCACCTAGAAGTGACGGGGGAAGTTTTTAGCACCAGTCATGGAGTTAGTGGGCACACTTTCAGGAGGAAGCATGAGACAAAGCAGGACCCTTGCTCTATCGACAGAAGTTTAAAACAGCTTCTGGCCATGAAATAAACACAAGAAAAGGGAGATCGACAGATAGAAGTAGAGGTTTAGTATACTTGGAAAGCTTAGAAGGGAGATCGTTGGTTTCGATATCCGTATACTGTTTTTGTGGCCCATCATTGCATAATCTCACACGTCTACACCATAACTGCCACTGCAACTGCCCCTGACTTCGAATCTTCAAGTTCCCTCTGCCAAATATTGACTCTTCCCCGTCGACCTTCCTTTTCACCATTGTGGGGGCATGTCCCTCATCATTATGAGTTAGTGGGTACACTTTCAGGAGGAAGCATGAGACAAAGCAGGAGCCTTGCTCTGTCGACAGAAGTTTCAAACAGTTGGTGGCCATGAAATAAACACAAGAAAAAGGAGATCGACAGATAGAAGTGGAGGTTTAGTATACTTGGAAAGCCTAGAAGGGAGATCGTTCGTTTCGATATCCGTATACTATTTTTGTGGCCCATCATTGCATGATCCGTTCCGTTGCCCAGATCGTCCGAAGTACACTTTGTTTTGTTAAAGTTTTGTTTATCGAGTTGTTGTTTTGTTTATCGAGTTGTCGTTTTGCTTATCGAGTTGTTCGTCGAGCTGTCGCGTTTCGTGTTTTTGAGTTGTTACTTTTTGTTTAAGCAATTTTTGTTTGAGTCTTGTTTATTGAGTTGTCAACACTATTGTGTTTTGCTTATCGAGTTGTAAACTTGCTAAGGTTTTGTTATATCTTAGAAAGTTAAGTTGTTGCGTCGGTTCACTACCTGACTGGGCAAAATGCACAATGCACATTTCCATTCAATCTCATTATGATGCAAAATGATGCGATATGATGCTAAAAGTTTAAAATACAATACTTTTTTCAAAAGCTGTTTCATCCCATCATGCCGCGCTTGTTACAACATTTTACAGACTAATGCACAAGTTTTACAGAGATTAAAACTGCCCGATAATGTTCAATGTGCTACAACTACTAGCAAAAAAGATAAATAAAACAGGAAACAGCTGCATCTGTGCTCTCAAGAGCAGTAATAAGAGGCCCTCTTCGTCCTCTTCTGCGGAATCGACTCTCCGCCACCATCGCCATCGCCATCATCTGAATCGGAGTCGTCGTCCTCGGGATCCCCCTCAGCCTCGCCTCCACTCCCGGAACCAAGACCGGAGCCGTCCTCCCTGTCAGCAGATGTCTCCGACTGACAGTCTACAGCCTCCTCCTCCTCATCCTCACCAGGCTCCTCCTCTACAATGTGTGCTCTGCGTCTACGAGACGACCCCTCTCCTCGGAAAGGCCTGGATGGCCCAGCTCCGTGAAAAGGCCTGGATGGCCCAGCTCCTCGAAAAGGCCTAGATGGCCCAGCTCCTCGAAAAGGCCCAGATGGCCCAGCTCCTCGAGAAGGTCCAGGTGGCCCGGCCTACGGCTGTGCATATACCGGGGGCATCTGAGAATAAAGAGTTCAATTCAAATACATCAGTCCAAATATGTACATCAGATGCAGATACAAGAAAAACTACAGGAAGTGGGTACATGTAAACACAGTGTGTAAGTGAGGTGTGTGTCAGATGTGTTCTACACAAGTAGCCTATCAATGCAGTAGAAATCAACATGTCATCAGAAGTATGATAAATGCCAGAAAACTAAAGGGTACCTGGAAGCCCATGATAGACAACTGTGCCTCCCTCTGCAGGACTATCCCCTCAAGTGAGGCTACCATCTCGAGCACCTGATCCATATACTCAACAAGGGGCTGAAGATGCAAAGGCAGGGGTATCAGTAAAGGAATGAAAGTCTAAATATCTGACTAATGAATCAAAGCCGTAAAATATACTGGTGGTGAGTCGGGGTCTCTGACATATCGATGGTCGGGCATCGGAGGCTTTATCGGGATCGGAATCGGAGAGGTAGTCCCATACTGCCACCCCATCAACTCAGTCGGCATGTTCGGCCATCCAGGATGAGGATAAGTCGGAGGAATCGGGGGAACCAACCCACCCCCACCTCTAGATGTACCAGCCCTGCTGGTAGAAGAGGTGTCTGCAGCTCGAGCACAGGCCTGGCTCGAAGATGGCATGCCAGCAGATCTCATCGTCAGAGTACAAACTCCCGTCAACGGAGGCATCAGGTATATGTGACGGTAAGTATCGTAATCCCCCTCCTCAAGATGTAGCAAAGCATCAGTACCCAGCATAGCACTAACAACATCCCGGGAAGGGAGCCTATCAGCGGTCCGCATATCAACTGGGGATGCTGAGGGAGGGTCCTGAGAAGTGTACCCCCAAACCTGACACAAGAAGCGGTCCCCCAAAAACCAGGCTCTACCAACTGGCCCTTCAAACAGGATCCTGTACCGGGAGGCACCCCACCCTCCGGCAAACTGGAATCGGAGACCTTCACCTAAGGGCACCCAGGGCTGCCATGTAATCTGCAGATGACAGGCGCATAAACCAAGCAGAAATCGAAGATGTACAGGACAAAATCAAAGATGAAAACAGAAAGAACTGAGAGTTCTGAAGTACCTCCGATGAGCGCATCGTGTCGAAATACTATCGTAGGTAAAGGAGAGACTCCTGAGGTCTTGGCCGGTGCTGGCCTTCAAATACGAGTGAGTATGGGGTCACGAGGGGTGCCGCTACCACTAACTCCGGGGCCAATGTCGGGAAATATACATAGACCCACAATTGTGGAAAACAAAGCAGAATACGAAGTGCTGAGGGCAAAGTGCATGATACAGAATATAAAGTGCGCTGTGTGTGCAATGTGCAAGTAATGAGGAGCAGAAATGTAAATCAAGAGGGCAGAAAGTACCTCCCAGGCTCTCCAATAGCCGCCGAGTAAGTCCCCCCGTCCGCGGGAGGTCACGCTCATGTAGCAATAAAGGGTAGCCAAGCCAGCGCCACCCCAGTCATACCGTCTGACCTGTGATAGGTCCACCAAGGCACTCAACAAGAAAAGCCCAACAGTATTCCCCCTGTCGACAAACAAAGTGGTCCCAAAGAGGAACATCAAAAAGCCACGGGCATACTGTGCTGCATCATCAAGAGTCCCGGGCTCCATCTCCACCCGCCGGAAATGGGAAGAGAACCAGGTGTATCGGACTCTCCCCGAAGCTCTGTCAACAAGTGGACGAACCCCCAGCAGATATATCCAAGCGGCCTCCCACTGGCCCATGTCCTCATCGTAAGGGATAGGCCAACCTCCCACGTTAAGGCCAGTCAGCACAGCAAAGTCAAACGGGGTCATAGTCAAGTCCCCCGTGGCAGAAAAATGGAAGGAGTTGGTGGTGTCCCACCATCTCTCCACCAAGGCGGCCATCAGCGTCCTCCTGGCAGGACAATGAGATAGCCCAATACAGAAGGGCCCAAACCCCGTCAAGTCAACCAAATCTCGAACGGCCTCCAGGAGCTCAGCATACCAGTCTCTCGCCGCGGTAGAGCCATACCCCCGCACAGTGCGAGAAGTCACCTGCATTCAAGATAAATACATGTTTCAGCATAAAATGAATAAGCTGTGTGCAAATAAGATGAATAGGCTGCGTGGAAAGTAAAGTAAGTTGGGCTGCGTGTTCAATTCTCAATCAGTGTGTGTTGCGTGTTCACCTTCAATTTGGACTGTGTGTTTAGAAAATCAGTATTTGGGCTGCATGTTCAATCCTCAATCAGTGTGTGCTGCGTGTTAACCTTCAATTTGGGCTGTGTGTTCAGAAAATCGGTATTTGGGCTGTGTGTTCAATTCTCAATCAGTGTGTGCTGCGTGTTCACCTTCAATTTCGACTGTGTGTTCAGAAAATCGGTATTTGGGCTGCGTGTTCAATCCTCAATCAGTGTGTGCTGTGTGTTCACCTTCAATTTGGGCTGTGTGTTCAGAAAATCAGTATTTGGGCTGCGTGTTCAACTCTCAATCAGTGTGTGCTGCGTGTTCACCTTCAATTTGGACTGTATGTTCAGAAAATCGGTATTTGGGCTGCGTGTTCAATCCTCAATCAGTGTGTGTTGCGTGTTCACCTTCAATTTGGACTGTGTTCAGAAAATCGGTATTTAGGCTGCGTGTTCAATCCTCAATCAGTGTGTGCTGCGTGTTCACCTTCAATTTGGGCTGTGTGTTCAGAAAATCGGTATTTGGGCTGCGTGTTCAATTCTCAATCAGTGTGTGCTACATGCTCACCTTCAATTTGGGCTGTGTGTTCAGAAAATCAGTGTTTGGGCTGCGTGTTCAACTCTCAATCAGTGTGTGCTGCGTGTTCACCATCAATTTGGGCTGTGTGTTCAGAAAATCAGTGTTTGGGCTGCGTATTCAATTCTCAATCAGTGTGTGCTGCGTGTTCACCATCAATTTGGGCAGTGTGTTCAGAAAATCAGTGTTTGGGCTGCGTGTTCAAATCTCAATCAGTGTGTGCTATGTGTTCACCTTCAATTTGGGCTGTGCGTTCAGAAAGTCAGTATGTTGGGCTGCGTGTTCAACCCTCAACCGATGTGTGCCGTGTGTTCACAATCAGTTTATGGGCTGAGTGTTCAGGAATTCAAGTGATTGGACCATGTGTTCAGAGCGCAAACAGAATGCAAGAAAAATTCGTAATACGTTACAGAAAAGGTAGGAACGAAGTGAATACCTCTCATACCTCATAGGAGACATGATACTCTAGCTCCCGCAGAAGGAGATCCCCGGGTGCTCGCTCGTCAAAATCGGTGAAATGATGGAAAACAGCCCGCGGGAGAATGTGTACTGGTGGGTCATACCTCTCGGGCATGAAGGAGCGAACCCTCGGAGGCAGAGACATGATGTCAGGCTCGCCTCCGGCGCCTGGAGAACCTCCGCCATGGGGAAATTGGCCCGCCATTTCAAGAAATCTGCAAAAGGGGCAAAAATGAGCCAAAATTGGAAAATGTCAACAAAAGTCAACTCTCGGGAAATGAAAAAGTCAACAAAAGTCAACTCCTGAGAAAATCTTCCAAATATTGAGACAAACTCACCTCAAGTGGCGAAAATGAGAAAAGAAGCCCCGAAATCAAAATTTAATCGGGTCAAAGTGCTTAAAACTGAAATATTTCGCGAAAACAACTTGTGTGGGACGTTGGAAAACGCGTATGGAGCCCAGATCTGAGGGAGAAAATGATTTGGGAAGCTAGAGAGGAGGATTTCGGAGCTGCACTTATGAGCACAAAGTGTTTTGATAAGTGTATTTAAAGAAAAGAGGCTAAAAGGACAAAACTTCCTGTCGCGAAATCGCTCCGCCGAAACCTCAGCTTCAACTTCCGATGTGTGTCTTGTCATTACTCATCAAAAGTGAGATGTATCCTTTCGAACATGTTGTAACCTCTCCGGGAGGTGAACCGGGGGCCGCGATCGAGTCGCCCTGGCCGAAACACGCATTTCCTTGCTCGTTGTTTCGTGACAAACATATATCCTGGTTTACGTTTGTTCTGCATTATCATGCACATGACCTGCATTCTCATGCACATACTTGCATTGTTATGCACGTCTCTTTGACATCACCGAGCCTCCGTGCTTGAACCCGCGTTGTCACGCGCGTTCCCTCCCGCATTGCGATGCACTTTTCCATCAACACCGCAATTGTCTGCATTCATTATCACATTGAACATATGTTGTTAGATATGTTGTGCTTGTTGAGTTTCTTTCTTTTGCAGGCACGATATTCTATGTACGGTTCATTTGAGGCTGGTGCGACCAGACGAATCGCGCAGGTATCGTATCTTCTCTGTGTGAGACGCGACGAGAATTGAATAATTCTCTGCATTCCTAACTGCATGAAATGTAGTTGTTGCTTTGCATTCTTGCTTAAAACTGTTGCATCTATTTGCGAATACTTGCTTCATTACAGCTTGCTGCGTTTGCATGATCATGAGTTACCTTCGGCTTCTTGCATTGTCGGTTGCATTTTGCCCCTGCCTGCGGGCACATCTCTGTTTATCTCATATGTCTGTCTAAGTCTTCGACCTTGTCAAAAATGGGTCGTCTCTGGGCTTTGACATTCACTCCCGTCACTTATGACTTTCGAGTTCTGTCAAAGAGGGGCAACTGTACACACCCGATTTTTGACCAACCTTAAGACTCAGACGTCACCAGTTGAGCGCTCGGTGATATTGCATATTGTGCTCGTTCAGAAGTTTCAGAGTCTCGGCTGCGAGCCTTGCCTCTGGACTTCCGGACTCTTTTGTGCTTTGCCTCGGTTTGTGAACCAGGCTCTGTTTTCTCTATTTTTCTTTCCGAAGGGAGGGAGAGGTCTCGTAGATTATCTCTCAGTGGCCGTAGGCTATGTTTCGTGGTCGTAGGCCATTTTGCCCGTTTGGAGTCCGGTTTCCCATTTTTTTCGGAGCCGTTGGCCGTGTACCTCGGTTCGGGACCGCTTAACCATCTCCGTTTGCTCCGGTTCTTGGCATGCATCTTATTTACTCCCTTTTGAGGGACACTACGGTCCGAGAGACCGACTTCGTGGTCGAACACCACTTCCGGTGCCTAACAGTCAGTTTTCGGGGCCTCGGGCTGCGCGTTTCGGCCCCCGAACCTTCATTTTGCATCGGTTTTGGTTCGTTTTTGGCAGGGACCTCTGTTTCATTGCTAGGAAGGTCATAGAAGGATGGGAGGCCAGTGTTTGTGCTATCAGCCAACTTTATCCCTTCATCGCCCTCCGTCGCCCGATTTTTCTCACTTCAAAGCCAATGTTGACCACCCTTGGGCCATTTTCTTGCACCCTAAAACCCATATTTGTGATGTACACATCTGGGAGGCCACCAATATTTGGTGGCCAGCTAGTAATTGCTTTTGAACCTTTTGAACCCCTTTGAAAAGTGGGTTGTTCTCTCTCCTGGTTCACTTTCTCCAGTTTTTTACTACATGGTTGTGTTGTGCACACATGGGAGGCCCTCTTTCTGGGGTGGCCGGCCACTAATCTTGATTGACCCTTTTGACCCTTGGCCGGCCGGCCATGGAAAGAGCCGGCCGGCCACCTGTAACTCCAATAACCAGCCGGCCTTGCTCCTTGCTGCAGGTACAGTTCAAATATGTATCTCTTTTCCCTCCAGATTTTGTATCCGGGGGGCCAACTTTTCGGGGGGAAACTTGAATTGTTTTCCCCCCCCTTTTTTTACCCCCATTTCTCCCCCTCTTTTGCCTATAAAACCAGCCTCCCAGCTCTGGTTTAGGGGTTAGAAAAATCACCTTTGAGCTCCCATATTGTATCTCTCTCCCTCTACACTTCCAAGCTTCAAACCTCTCAAGTCCTACACTCATTTCTTCACCAACCCATAGCCCTACCCTTCCATCCTTCATTCCAGAAGCTTGAGGTTGTTCTTCAGAGCCTAGGAGTGCTGCATCGTAGTCCAAAAGGCTGTCAAAGACTAGTCTTCAAGGGTAAGTCCTCTTCTCCCCTTTTTGACCCTTTTCTTGGTTCATATTCTAGCTCCTTGTGCTTACTTTTTTGAGCTCGGACCCTAACTGAAAATAGAATTTTTTTAAGCTCTATTTCATGTTTGTTTAAGGGCCTCTCACTGTTTGAGGCTTCCTTGTGGCACTTGCTTCTTTACCTTTCTTTTATGCCATTTCCTTGCATAGTATTTTAGGCCTATGTATAAACTGTTTTGAGCTCTATCATAAACTGTAAAGTGGCTTATTTTGAGCCCTTCTTAAACATTGTTGAAGGGCTCATCACTGTTTGAGGTTTCCATTTGCCACTTGCCTTTGTATCTCTCTTTTGGCTCCATTTTTGCATGATTTGTTACCCCCTTGTGTTTTCATTTTTGGACTCTGGGCCAAACTGTAAATGGCCTTATTTTGACCCCCTATTCATGTTTCATTGAGGGTCTTTTACTGTTTGAGGCATGCTTTTTGTACTTTGTGTTATAGCTCTCTTTTTTGCCTTATTTTGTATAGTATTTTGAGCATGCTTGTGTACTGTTTGGGTTTGATCATAAACTTTAAAATTCCATGTTTTGGGTCTCTCTTCAACATTTTTGAAGGGCCCTCTCGTGTTTGAGGCCAGAAGCCATGACTTGCTTCTTTATCTCACATTTAGGGCCATTTTTGCATGTTAGCTTAGCCCTACTTGTGTTCACCTTTTGGCCTTGATTAAAACTGGAAATATGCTTGCTTTTGGGCTTCCTTCAATCTGTCTTCACATTTCATGTTCAAATAATGCATTTTTTGTATAGCTATAGGTCAATGCATATGCCTATTTTTGTGTTTCGGTTTCATTTCATGCACCGGGTGCCATGTTTCCATGATTCGGGACTGTTTTGGGTCATATTTTAGCACTAAAATTTGCATGCTTGTACGCCATATTCCATGCCTCGCCATGTCTTGTTAGAGTGGCATTTGGTGCCTTAGGGTCGGTCCTCGATTTGCGTGCACGCGTGTACGCATCTCGAGAGTCTCATTTTCATCTTATGGCCTGTTATGCGAGTGTGGCTGAGGTCCACTTGTGTTAGTGTAAGTCCATTTATGCATTGTGTATGCCATTTTATTTCATAGCATTGCGTATGCTAGGTTGTATGTTAGAGCATTGTGTATGACATGTTGCCTCGTGCATCGTGTATGCCATTTCATAGCATTATGTATGTTAGGTTGTATCTTAGTTGCATTTCCTGCATATCATGCATATTGCATTGTGCTTGGGATAGGAATTAGCTCAGGCACGAGAAACGAGGTACGTTTCGTACTCCGAGTGACAGAACGTGTCTCAATTCCCAATCGCCGACACTCCAGATTATCCATGATGGAGTCTAGGTTTTGTTTTCTTTTTATGTGCATTCATTCTATATTGAGTTTCACAATTCGACTCCTCGGCCATCATGCATCGAGATGCGTGATTGGTGGCACGAGGATCGAGGCATGCATACATTTGTGAAAATACATTGCCATGCCCTTTTCCTGCTCTCTGTTGCAGCAAATCAAGAATCAGCAGTCTTCCGGGGCTTGGCGCGCTTTCCAAGAAATCATTGCAAAACAGAGGCTAATTGGGGCATCGTAGTGGATTTCCGTGCAAAGGCAACCCGAGCGTGCATCACTCATCATCCAGAGAAGAGTCAAGGGAGTCCCTGGCTTGCATGCCAGTTTTATTGTTTTCTTAGTTAATTTGGTAATTAACTAGGGTTTTGTACATATTTGGACTGTAATATTCATTTGGGACTGTATATTATTTTATTCGGACCCTCCGTGCGAGGGCACAACTGTAATAAGTGTGCGTGTGTGATGCCTGTCTTCCAACCCCACGTCTTTCTCCCTTTTATTTACCTGCTTATGATGGTTAGATTAGGGCATATTTCAATTAGCATACAGTATGATAGCATGTTTGCATTCATTCATCTGTTTTGCATGCACCGGGCTCGGCGCATCATACTAACTGCATTTGTATCTCAATTCCAAGTTGAATACTTGTTAGTTGTAGCATTTCACATACCATCTTTAGAATAGCCGAGCCTTCTATAGTTGCATTTTTGCATGTGTTGCATTAGGCATTTCTGTATAGTTAGAATCATGCATGGATTTCTAACTTAGCTTCTGTTTTGGCTTGGAGTACTCGGTAAGTTTTATGCTTTAGCATCCTTGCATGTGTGTGAGTGACTGCCATGATAGCATGCTTACCATGAGGCTAATTGCTTATGTGATATAACTGCCTGAATGCCTGTGGGTGAAGGTTGGGTTACTTTGATTGGAATAATTCATCAAATGTGTGTTTTAAGCCCACTAGATAGTGGCAAAATCATGTTTTCTAAGCCCACTCGAGGGTGTCAAATCCACGTGTTAGCCTACTTGCGAGTAGCACCATCAAACCATTTTCAAATAAACAAACATGAAATGTTTTGCTCCAATTCAGGTGACCCAGTCTATACTTGTATGCCGTGCGCATCACATAGTAAATCTAGGCTAATAACCGGAATAAGAACGCATAAAGTTTCCAAAATAGATATCATGGTTAGTAGAGGCCGATCTTTGATCGGGCGAGCGGGGGTGCTCACGAAGTGACCTTCCCCAATCGTACCCAAGTTCCCGAGCCGAGGCAACTTTGGTGATGACGAACACGTGGCCTTAGGCAACGAGTCAGGGTTTCCTAAATTTCCCAAAATAAAATATTTAGGTGGTGACTCTGTATCTGGAAAAGCAGTCCATGTTTGGCACTTCTTTTCAAAAATCTGTTTCTCAAAACAATTTGCTGGATTTGGACTCTTTGGTTCAGATTAAGAACCGTGACAATTTGAGAGTCCGAGCTGTAGTAACCCCAAATGAACAGACCGGGACTCACCCTCCTGGAGCATTCGGGGACGTCTACACATGTTTGCCTAGCTTATGTTGAGTTCATTTCAGTATGTTTTTGGTGATGTTTTTCCATGACATAACTCTGTCTAAAGTGGGTTTGGTCATCTTTTGCATGCTCCATATACTTGTAGAACAAATCTTGCTCACTAGCCTTATGTGCATGTTGATTTGACTTATCATTCCAGCATATTTTGGCTTTACCCCAGCATGATATAACTCTGTTTTATGTTGTCCAAGTCATGCCATGTTTGGTTTTAATACGTGTAATGTAATACCCCTTTTGTAGCCTTGCATGCTCTTTGTTTTTGACCTTTGTTCTAGCTTGTATTGGCTAGGTTCAAGCATGTTTTTAGTCTCACCTTGACCTACCTTGGGACTGTTTTAGATGCCCTTAGTCTTTTGGGGCTTGCCTTGCATGGCCATGGTTTAAGTCCCTTTGTTGGCTTGGTACTTTGAGCTTTCTTGCATGCTATGTTTGACTTGTTTGGGTGGTTTGGCATCACTCCTTGCATGATTTCAGAGATTACATCATTGCCACATTATCATGATTATCACTCTTTGCTCATGTTTGAGAGTTGTGTCCTTATGCTTTAATTCTTGGGCTAATGCATTGTGCATGCATACCTTGCTTTTGTGCCCTCATTCCAACACTTATGGCCACTAATTTGGGCATAGCTGAGGTCTGTCCATTTTGGTTTAAGTCCGTCTTTGCATGTTGTTGCATGCTTGTCACCTTACATGTTGTTGCATGCTTGCATGTTTGCATGTTGTTGCATGCTTATCCATTTTGCATGTTGTTGCATGCTTGTTACATCACATGTTGTTGCATGCTTGGTACATTGTTGCATACTTGTTGCATGCCATGTTGTTTACATGTTTAGGTTATATTGCATTGAGTATGCCACCATTGCATTGAGCATGCTAATTGACGTTCGCATTGAGTATGCTAGTCATTGTAAACATTAGCATTGTGCATGCCATTAGATTTGTTAAGTTAATCATACTACCTTGCATTGAGTGTGCCATGTAGTTGCACGTTTGCATGCTTAGGACATATTGCATGTTTTCCATGCTAGTTTTGCATTGTTGCTTGGGTTAAGTGTTAATCCGAGCACGAGAAACGAGGGACATTTCATACTTCAAGTGATGAAATGTGCCTCAATTCTCGGTCGCTGACGCTCTTGACGATCCATGATAGAGTTTTAGGCACTTATGTGTTTTTCTTGTGCATTCATTTCTCATTGATTTGCACAAGTTGGATCTTTGGCCATCATGCATCGGGATGTGTGATTGATGGTCGTGGATCCAATGATGCCTCTCCCTTGATGTTTCGAGGTGATATGGGGTGGCATAGTACGTACATACCCTAGGGAGACCCTCCATTTTCTCTATTTTGTGCTCTGCTGCAACTTGGTGTCCCAGCACATCAGTGGCCGACAGTACCTTGCTGATGGCCGGCAGTCCCTCATTCTTGGCTGGCAGTGCTCACTCTTGGTTGACAGGATGGTCGGTAGTGGCTCCCCATAGCCGGCACGGTAAGCCACTGGTGTATTCCCCAGACTGGTTTTGGTAAGGTTCAGTAGGAATTCCTTGAGGACACCGTGCAGATAGAGCCTCTTGAGACCAACCGGAGAGCTTTTTGGGACGGGAACCGAACATGCATCTCCAACTTCTTCAAGGCAGAGCTGAGGTGGCCTAGCAATCTCATTTTAATGCTTACTTGTTAGTTAGCATTTGGTTTTGTAATAATCAATTAATTTGTTAATTAATTAAGTGTTATAATAATAAGTTGTAGCTAGTTATTCATTCGGTTATGTAATAATTGATTAGCTTGTTAGTTAGTTAGTTAGTCGATTTGTATCATTTATTCGGACCCTCCATCGAGAGGGCGAATTTTGTAATAAGTGTGCGTGAGTGTGTGAATGTCTTCCAACCCCACGTCTTTCTCCTTTTTACTTAACCACTTTTAATGGTTAGTTTTAGGGCATGTTTCAGTTAGCATCCTCATACTATGCATGTTTGCATCATTCATCTGTATCGCATGCACCAGGCTCGGCGCATCATACTAACCACATTGTACTTTCAATACATTACTTGAATACGTGTTCAATAGCATGTTATTGAGTTGTATTTCATATGCCATCTTAGAATAGCCGAGCCTATTTCTAATTGCATTTTTGCATGTGTTGCATTAGCCATCTCAACATGAACTAGGATCATGCATTAATTTCTAACTAGTTCTTTATTTTGGCTCAGAGTACACTGTGAGTGTTTATGCTTTAGAATACTGCATGTGTGTTAATGTTAACATGACAACATGCTTGCCATGAGGCTAATTCCTTATGTGTTATAACTGCCTGAATGCCTGTGGGTGAAGGTTAGATTACCTGAACTGGAACAATTCATTGAAAATTGCATTTTAGCCTACTTGCGAGTAACAAGCTTCAAACCATTTTCAAACAAATGGATATGCAATACTTTGTTCCAAATTAGGCGATCTAGTCTATACTTGTGTGTTGTGCGCATCACATAGTAATTCTAGCTAATTAACCGGAATAAGAACGCATGTGTTTTCAAAAACAATATATCATGTTTAGTACAGGCCGATCTTTGATTGGGCGAGCGGGGGTGCTCATAGATGACCTTCCCCAATCGTACCCAAGTTCCCGAACCGAGACAACTTTGGTGCTGACGGACACGTGGCCTTAGGCAATGAGTCAGGGTTTCCTAAATTCTCCCAAAATAAAATATTTAGGTGGCGACTCTGTATCTGACAAAGCAGTCCATGTTTTGCACTTCTTTACAAAAATCAGTTTTCCAAAACGATTTGCCAGATTTGGACTCTTTGGTGATTTATCGGTCTTGCATTGCACTTTGCGAGACTAGATTCAGAACCGTGACATTTGAGTCTGAACTATGAGCTAGAAGACCGTGAGAAGTATCCCGACCTATTTGTTGATGTTTGAGCAGGTATTGAAATTTTTGTTATGTTGATTTAATATAAACATTGCATATGTTTTGGAATTTTGTATTGTATATTCAGTATTGAGAACTTGTTTATAATGTTGATGAGAATGAATGACCGGTGGATAGGTCATGGTATTGGAATTGATTGATTATTACTGTTGTAATTGGTTTAAACATGGTTTTAAAATTTGATTTATAATTTTGGGGACGAAATTCTTTAACGGGGGAGATTATAGCGATTCTGGTTTAGACTCGAACCATTTGATGCTTTGGATCCGAGTTTCATTGCCTTGTATAGCTGCTTATGTCTTATTTCCCTAATGCCTCTTTGAGTTTGGCTATTGGGTTGTATTGGTTGCGTTTGGAGCAAGTTAGTAGCTTGGTTTTAAAACTTTTGTTGCCCGAAATTTTGTTCCTACGCTTGAGTGTCACATCTTGCACTCGAGCGGTTTTTGTGAACTCTCAGTACTTTTGCAAGTCTCCAAAACTACTGGGAGATGATATTCTACGCTCGAGCAGAACTTCTTGTACTCGAGCGCTCTTGGCTCGAGTGGCCATTATTATGGTCGAGTGTAGGTCTTCTATCTATAAAACTACTGGGAGTTCGTATTTCAGGCTCGAGCGTCAACTTCTTGCGCTCGAGTGGTCACATCTTTTGTGTCTTACGCTTCAACGTCACTTCTTGCGCTTAAGCAGACTGCATGTATATCAGTTTGTAAAAGTCACTTTTTATATCACTTTTTCATTTCACTTTCTCTCTAAGCTTTCTAAAAACCCTAGATCTTGACTCTCTCTCTCTCTCTCTCTCTCTCTCTCTCTCTAAAACTCATCTTCTCTCTTCTAAAACACTTAGATCCATTGATTTCTCTACCCTACTTCCTTTGAGAAAAAGGTAGAGCTCACTTAAAGCTTCGTTTTCATCCGAGCAAAGTTGGATTTCAGCTTCTTTGAGGTTGCTCCATTCTCTCCTTGGTCTTCTATCTTCGAGGTAAGGATTCTCCACACTCTAGTATGGGTTTTGTCTTTAATATTTATTATTTGAAAAGATATTGTGGTTTGGAGGGTTTTTGTCAAAAACCTAGGGTTTGAAATCAAAATATAAAAGAGGGGTTTCCAAATGGTTTCTTGGAAAAGCTTGTGGGTATGAAATTAGGGTTGTTATATGTTGAAATGAGGTATTTTCTACAATGAAATTGGTTTTCAAAGAAAAAGAGATTTTGCCCTAAAACGTGAACGTTTGAGATTGTAAAGAGAAAATGGAATTGATGTTGAGCATTATGAAATTGAAATGATGTTGATGATAATGGCGGAGTTGGATATGTATTATCTCTCTTATTTGAGATTTTGGAAAAGTGTATCTATAATGAAATTTAATTATCTGTTTAGAGATATCTATTTTGGGCTATTGGTGGAGAATAGCTATGGGTGTTGTAGAAGTTGCATGAGAATTAGGTGAATTAAAACTAATTTCTCATTCATGTGCTTTGAACATTGTTGTTTATTTAATACATTGAAAATGTATATGATTTTGAGAAAAATGGGTGAACGTTGAACAAAGGTGTGTATCACTAAATCAAGTTGGCTTGTGTATCCAGCATGAAAGTCCTGGAAAGCGCACGTATACATGGGTGACGGCTCCCGCGGACAAAATATCCGTAAAATGGCAATAATAGTGCTTGTATAGACTACATTTACATGGGTGTCGTTTGATAGTTTCTTGTGGACGAAATATCCGTGAAAGGTTGTACTGGTTTCTCCCTATTTTCTATTGTAAAGGATATGATTTTAAGAATTATGATACAAACTTGGCATGGCAAGGCATGGTTTTTGGAAAGAAATATAAAGCGTTTTGGCATGGGTATTGCATATGCATTCACCTTATGGCATTGTCAAGATTCATACATTGTGTTGTATTATTTCTACTAGGGTTTGGCTCACCCTATGTTGGAAAACCATTTTCAGGTGCTGATGTTATGTCTCCACTGAGGACTTAGCTTGGGAGGACTGTGCAGCCGAAGGCTCAGTGTTATTATCTTGTATTTAATTTTGTTCAGGCCTAGGGTTTTATCTGTATTGGATTTAAATCCATTTTTATGTAACCAAGTACAATGTTGGAAAGTTGTAGCCTGCAAGGCATTTCAATTATCTATTTAATTTCTATTTCATATCTTGTTGTTGACACATGCTATAGATTCAGGGTCAAAACTTATGAATGTATATTCGCATATGTCACTTTTTGTATAACTGAGTCTTATGTAATTAAAAGATAGTATACTTTGATTTATATTGTTATTTACTTATCGTCATGAATGGTTTATTGTATTAATTTCAAGGTGTTACAATTTTAAACCGGGGGGGTGGGGGATTCTATTTGAACCCAAAATATATCTCAGTATGCCTAATTAAAATTCATAAATTTTAATTTCTATTATATCCTAATATAAATTTTCTATTAAGGACAACACATATTAAACCCAAAAACAATTTTTTTTCTCATGGTACACCCTAATCAGTTATTCCTATTCAAATATATGTATCCTCTTCCTTAAGAGATCAAAGTTATTTCTTCTTCATCTTTCCTCCAAAACTCTAATCCATCCTACCAAAACTCACCATAATCATCAACATCATTCATTTTGCTTGTTTTTGGTTTTCTAAAACTACTTTTAAGAAAATTTTACTTGCTTGTTTTCTATTTTTTTTGTTTTTACTAATTTTTTTTAATATTTTAAGAATTTTTTTTAAAAATTTTTAGACATAGCTAACATAAATACACATAAAAAGTATATTTTTTTGAAAAAATCTTTTAAAAATTCACTAAATACCAAAAATATAAAAACAAATACGAGAATTTAGTATATTTTTCGTATTTTTATATATTTATTAATTTTTTAAAATATTTTCACAAATTTTTTACTTTTTAGATATATCTAAGTGAGGTGCATCTAAAAAAGTTTTAAAAAAAAAAGCTTAAAATTTTAAAAATATTCACTAAAAACAAAATTGAAAAAACAAAACTAAAAAAAAACAAAAAAACTCAATTTTCAAAAAACATAATCTAAATAACTCAAACCAAACACACACATTGTTTTGTTTTTATTATTATTATTATTTTGAAACTTTAAACCCTAGAAGAAAGTTTGAACAAAATCAAAAAATAGATAAGAGAAATAATCAAAATAATTTTTTGAAGCAACTCATTAAAAACGAGATAAGTATTCATATAAAGGGGTTTCACAATTTTTGTAAAGCACCATCACTTATTTTCTATATGTTTTTTTGACAAAAATTAAAAGGCCCAGTAGTTAAATTAACAATAACATATTATTGGAGTTGTTCTTATTTTATCATTTAAATACTATATTATTTGAGAACTATTCTTTCTTGTTAGCGTCTGAGGCTTATGTGAGTGCATGATGCTTATGTGCTTATAAGTTTTGTTTTTACTTTTCCATGAGCATTCTTGTGGATAATTTATAATGTAATAGTTTTTTTTTTGTTTTTTTTAGTATTGAAAAGTTTTAGAACGCTTATGTAAAAGTTTGGTTTTTTATGTATTTATAATGCTTATGTGCTTATAAAAAATTTTTTTCCTGTATTTGAGAATTATTTTATGTATTGAAAAGTTTTTGAAATAATTTAGTCTTTTTAGTTTGTTTATTAGTTATTATTTGGGTTTACCTTAAGGGTAATTTGGGAAAAATAATAGGGTGTAACGAGAGTAAAATAAAATTTTAAATAATTAAATAGGGTGTACTTAGAAATTTGTAGTACTTAATAATTTTTTTGGTGTAAATAGAATCCCCCATTTTAAAGGGCCTCAAAAATTCTATTCGGCCCAATTGATAAAACACTCAATCAAAAAAATTTATGAGTGTTAGTTGTTAGCCCAATTAAAAAAAATATATATAAATATATGTATATTTATTAGTTGTTTGTCTAATTCTGTGTGACCTATTTTTTTAACTCTCTTTATGGCCAAATTATGTGTTTTTTTAGTGATTTTTAAAAATATTTTACGCAATTTTTATTTATTAATTTCGTAGATACATCTAATTAAGATAGACTTAAAAATTAGGAAAATTTATTTATAAGTCCTATTAGGGAGACTTATGCTACATATGGTCCTACTAAAAAACTTATGTTCCCATAAGTCCTGTGGGTAGTTTGTTGACACATTTACCCTCAATATTAGTTGTTAATATCATGAATAATAGTAAAACCATATATAGGAAATTGAATGTTACCATAGATCATATCTATATAAACATAACGTAACGTGACACCTACATAAACGTAACGTGACACCTGTACGTAACGTGACACCTACATAAACGTAACGTAACAGGAAATTGCTTGTTACCATAGATCATATCTACATAAACGTAATGTAACGTGACACATATGATCTATGACAACATTCAATTTCCTATATGGATTGTGATACCATAAAGGAACGGAAGCAGGAAAGAGGAGAGGAAATAGAGGAAATAACAGGAAATAGCACTAAAATAGAGGAATAGAGGAAATATAAACAATGATAAATAGAAATAGTAAAACAATTTAAATAAACATTAATAAAACTTACAATTGTTTACCGGAATGAAGCAAGCAGTTCTTCAAAATACATAATTTGAAAACAATTTTCGAAAATATAAAATTACAAAGAAAGCTATTTTCTTGAGGATGGAATGCTCTCAATTTTCTAACTCTGCCTTATTCTTGACTGAAGAAGCCCTTTTATAATCAAAAGAGACTATTGTTAGCCTTGTGAGTGAATAATCTTGACTTGAAAGGAACATCAAGAGCACATGGGAGCTGTCTGCTGCTTTCGGTGAGTGATTAAAGTTGATGGCTGCCTTTTACTGTGTTGAATTTGTCGGTGGGATGAATAATGATGAATGATGAATAGTAATGTTGACTTTTTGATGAATAGTGAATAGTAAAGTTGACTTTTGGATGAATCAAGATTGACTGGAGGAAGTTGGCTTCCTTGTGTTAATGGAGTAGTTGGGTTCTGCTGAGCTTTAATCATGGCAGGTGTAGGGGCATAAATGTTGATTGGAAATTCAGTTTGAACAATTTCAACAATGTGTGGAATCTTTAAATTATCCCACGATTTAACCATGTGTTGCCAGTAAATAACATCATCAGAAATACCATATTGCCATTTGAATATCCAAAGGATTTTGTATTTGGATATAAAAATAAACAATGAAGGAAATTTCCTTTGCTGTGGAGTGAATGAGAAAACTGTGGAGAAATAGTTGACTTGATCCATAATTATGGATAGGAAGATTGCTAGGATGGCGCCATATTGAGTCCACCATCGTAGAAACCAAGTAGGTAATTCAGATTTGAATTTTTGATCAAACTGGAGAAACCAGGAGTCCCTATTTGACTTATTTTGATACAAGAGAACTTTAAACCAAGCATCAATGTAATCATAGTAACTATATTGAATTGAATGACCAGGCAGATCTCGTAGTTGAAAAGGGGAACCCCAATCAGCCAGAGAAACAAAGTTGTGAATGTAGAGTGAATGGTACATAATTTTACTTGTGTAGGTGCGATCATAAATGGGTTTAATAACAATTGACTGATGGTTGAACAGGATGTCTTTATAGAAAGTAATTGTTTTTTCTGGATGGAGAGGAATAAAATGCCATCCAGGAGGGAAATAAAATTTAACCAGATCATGAACAGTATGACTCTTTGGGTGACTAGGTTCTTTGAAAAAGAGATTAGTAGTGGTGGATTTAACATAATCAGATCGGGCTGATTTAATAGGATTAGGAGGGTATGGAATAACTGCTTGACTAGATGAAGCAAAAGGATCAGTAACCAAGGCAGATGTATAATTAGGTTTAGGAATGTTACCAAGAATTTGGGTGACCAAGGCTTTGGAAGGAGGCCGTGGACGAGACATCTATCAATAGAGGAGATCAATTAGCATCCACTAAGGATATCTAATTGATCAGTATGTTTATGTAAACAGTTAATATAATGAGCAAGTTGTTGTTTCTGAGCTTTAATCCGATGAAATTGTATGTACTGGGCTCTTTTAGCAGGTAAATGGGTTGATTTGAGAAAGGCAAGGCGACGAGCAGTATGCTTAATCAGGGATTTGTAGTGTTTAATTTTCTGTTTATGGGATGAAATAGAGCGAATAGGCATTATTATCCACCTTGTAAAAATTCTCTAGTAAGAAAATCAGGAATAGAATTTTGACAACCAGGAAAATATTCAATGTCAAAATAAAAAATACTTAATATAGATTGCCATCGGGCAAAAATTTGCTTACTAGCAAGATTTTGAACATCTTTTTCTAAAACATACTTAGCAGATTTACAATAACACGAAGTACAAATTTTTGATTTAAAATATCATCTTAAAATTTACTAATACATAAAACAGTAGATAAATTTTCTTTTTTAATAGTACTATAATTTAGTTGTGCTTTATTCCAGACACCAGAGTGATAACGAATAATTTGTTCAGATGATTGAGGAGTGACTTTCTGAAGAAGAATGCCACCATAACCAATATCAGAAGCATCAGTTTGAATGATTTTGAAGGAGTTCTCAGTATAATTAGCACTATGAAAGATAAAATTAATCACTTAAATAGAGGTTGTCAACCTCTGCTTAATTAAACATCATTTATAAAGAAATTTATAAAACTGGTATTTTTCTTTCATTAAAATTCTTAATATAGGGTAATGTGACCACATGTTTTTTCCTATGCCAAAATGCAGTAGGTAAAGAAGAACAAACAGTGATTTCTAATTTTAATTTAAATTCATTGATTTGAGAAATAATAACGGGATCAGTTAATTGTTGATCAATTCTTTTATAATTAATTTCTTCTTTAAGAAAATTTAATTGGCGAGTTAATCTATTAATTGTGTGAGAAATAGAACAATCTTTTAATTGATTTAATTCTAACATTTCAGTTGGAGATAAAAATTTGAATGTAACAGGTTGACCTAAAACATGAGTAGTTATACCTTCACTAGATGTAGTAAATGGATATAATAAATAAATAAATGGGGTACTTAAAATAATTTTATCAGTCATATTATTTACTAAAACAAATGGGGTTTTGAAATAAACATTATCTTGACAAACATGAACTTTAGGTAACTTATATTTAATATGCATTTTTTGAAGCTTCGATTTGATGTTCTAAAGAGCCAATTCTTTTCAAAACATGATGAAATCATGGACCATTACAAAATTATGAACATGCATGTGAGGAAACATGAACTTACAACCTCAAAACTCAAGAATGGCAACATGCATGCAACAATCAAGCTTCAATTCAACATCTAACCCATGATTGGCTCTAAACTCCATCAATATGACATGAACCATGCAAGAATCCACTCAAAACATGAACAAGAAGACAATGGAGCTACCTTAAGTCTTGTATTTAGGATAGGGAAGCTCAATGTGGAATCTACACTTCAATCCAAGCAATTCTTCAAGATGAATTCCAAGTTCTCTCACTCTCTCCCTCTCTTGGTCGGCTAGAGCAAGAAAATGGCTGAGCAAAATGTTGCCTAAGTGTATATTGAGGCTCAAATATGTTATATTGAGTGGGCCACTAAGGGTGGCAAAATGGTAATTAAGTCCAACTCTTTAATTAGCTTAATTTAATCTAATTTAATCATACCTAATCAGTTTTCAGATAATTATACTATAGAATCACATTAATTCTAAGGGTCATGAAACATTAATCAATTCCCAGTTCGGCCGCCGATAAGGCCTTCAATTAGCAGTTTAAACATATAAGCATGAACAGATAATCATACAATCAAACAGATAGAATGCAATTCAGCTAACATATACTCCATCAATTCGGTTTCCAATTTTAGTCAGTCAGTTCAGTACTTTTACCCGTCCCATTATCAGTCACGATCAGTTCAGTTTTAACGATAATCGATGGTTATCGGTAATCAATCAGTCATAAGTCGGTAAACAGTATGAGGGTTGTTACAGTCCTCCACCATGGAGAAAAGCTCCCAAAGCTGTTGATGAAGATCTCTATAGGATCTCGCTAGAGCTCCTCCGTGCCTAGCACCGAAGAGTGAGTTTGTTCCTCTGCCTTTTTCTTTTCCTCCTCGTTTTAGCAAGCTACATGCCTCAATGTATGTCTCTCTCTCTCTCACTCTGCAACTTGTTTCTTGCCCTTTCTCCATCTACATTATATGAAACTCTAGACCGAAATCCCCTTCTTCGAAAGTGCTCCTTTCACCTTTGTGAACTCACTGGGTTGGTTTATAAAATTAGGAAAATATGATTTGAATAGGTTTAGGTTTTTTATGTTTGTTAGTTGTGTTGATTCCATATGTAACGCCCTCAAAATAATACATAAAACCCGTCACCTTCGACATGCATTAATATAAAAGAAACCAACCATTTCTATTCATCAAAGTAATTCTTACAACTGTATTACATGTTAACAACAAAAGCAAATGCCCTATGGGCTTACAGTTTTTCAAGTTAACACTTGGTTACAAAAAGAAGAGTGCTAACTCAATACATATTAAGCCCTTGGCTTGAATTTACATGTAATACATCAAAATAAACAAAAAAAAGAGTCTTCAACTCTCATCAACATCCAAGCTATGTCCTTGGGGGTGGCATACTACCTGTAACTGAAAATAATGTCCCATATAGGGTGAGCCAATGCCCAGTAGAGATATGCTAAACACGGTATGAGCAATAACTAAGACATTAGCAATTGATAAATGTTCAATTTCCATAAACCAATTCATAACCCATTTCCATTTCATGACCACTATGTTCATGTTTCATTTCAATTTCCATTTCTTATCCATTTCACAATTTACATCAACGGCTCAGAACCTGGCCAACCACTTATATGAGACAGTGACTCATATTAAACATTCCCATTTTTACAATAGATAAACATACTAATTGTATCAACATCTCAACAGATAAGCATACAAGCTGTATCCACATTTCAACAGATATATGAGCTGTATCAAACACTTCCAAAGATAAGCATATGAGCTGTATCAAACACATTACTGACAAGCATATGAGTCTGTACAGTGGAGTTCCATCCCCTATCTCCTCCCAAACAACACCCAGTTTAGAGTCCCCTAAACCGTGGAGTACATCCCCTATCTCCTCCCATACACACAACGTATATACACAATGGTCATATACACAATCAATCAATACATAACGTTAATGTATTCTATCAACTGTCATACTCTATGACATATCCAATTGATTAGTTTTAGTTTGCCTAATCATCATGCATTGTCTACAACAATCAAAACTACCCTCCACCGGTAGCCCAAGCAATTATTTCTAAACAGATAATAAAAGCTCCAATAGATAAAATATCAATGTTTTCACAAGTGAGCAATTAATAAATCTAACTCCACTATTCTACCATATAATGAACCAATTTCATTATTTCCAACTCAATTCCATATAGCTACAATTTTCCCAAATTAATTATACCAATTAATTTAAACAACAAATTAGGCATTTTTCCCCCAACTCTCAATATCAACTCAAAGGTTCAAATATCACCAACTAACAACTATATTATCATTTTGAAACCCAAAATACATATTATGAGCCCAAAATCACAAAACCCTCTTTAACACATTTTGAAACCCTAAGTCCCAAAATCAACCATTTGAATAATAAGCTCAAAATCTAGGTTAAAACCCATAAGAGTGAGTAGGAATCCCTACCTCAAATTCGGAGCTCAAGGAAAAAAGGTGAAGAAACTCAACGTGCTCCAAAACTCAATATTCTCGGATTAATGGATAGCCCTCGACGATCAACCCAACTTTTACAAAGGCTGGAGGAAAGGGAAACACTCTAACTAGATCAAACCCTAGAGAGAAGGGAGTTTCTAGAGAAAGGAACTCTTAAAATGGCTTTTTAGAAAGTAAGAGAGAGAGAGAAAAAGTAAAAAGTGAATTTAAAACGCCCAGCTGCCAACTGATATACGACATTCCCGCTCGAGCGGAGAACACAACACTCGAGCGTCAAGAACAAAAAACTAGGAACGCTCGAGCGCAATAAGGCCCGCTCGAGCGCCAAGACACAAGAATAAAGTACATCCGCTCGAGCGTGAAAACCAGTCTGCTCGAGCGTAGATTTCCATCTCCCAGAACTTACACCAAAAAGTACTACCCGCTCGAGCGCCAGAGTATCCGCTCGAGCGCCACCGCTCGAGCGTAAAGAAACCCGCTCGAGAATAAAAATCACACCTGCAGAAGTTTTGCAGGGACATGAAAAACTGGGAGTGTGCAATCTCCGCTTGAGCGCAAGAAAACCCGCTCGAGCGGACCTCCTAAAAACTGGGTAACAAAGAATTGAAACCAAAGCCTAACCAACTTGTAACAACTCTGCCCAATACATCCTAAAACCCGAACAAATGGAATTAAAGGATGACAACAAGATAAATGCAGCTACCAAATCCACGGAACTGAGTCCGGAATACAACAGAACAGTAAAGGGACAACCGAGATCGCTATAACCTCCCCCCCTTAAATAATTTCGTCCCCGAAATTAAACACAAGCTTTTCAAAAAATAGGTTTTCTCCATTCTCAACAATATTACAACATAATATTAAACAATCCGACCCATTACTGGTCAATCCCATCTCTTTTCAAGAGGCATATCACATTATTCATAACAACCTGCATTATCAACATGCATTCTTTTGAAATTTACCAATTTCAACTCATTTTCCACAATTTCATAATACATGCAGCATTATCATGCCTGTATTTCCACAATATACTTAACATACGCAATGTTAAAACAAACTTCCATTTACCAAAACTTTCACAATATTTTACAACTTAAGACACATATAATGTTCTTAAAGTTCAACGACATTACAAAATTACCAATACAAGGTTACACATTAACAAACAAGTCTGAATATTTCTCGCGAACTTCCAACTCACGTTCCCAAGTGGCCTCCTCCACTCCGTGATGTTTCCACAAAACCTTCACCAAAGGAATGGTCTTGCCACGCAGGACTTGATCCCGCCTATCCAAGACCCGAACCGGCCTCTGCTCATACGAGGCATCCTCATCTACTTCCAAGTCGGTCCAATCTAACACATAGGACGGA
Organism: Camellia sinensis; assembly: GCF_004153795.1. NCBI lineage: Eukaryota > Viridiplantae > Streptophyta > Magnoliopsida > Ericales > Theaceae > Camellia > Camellia sinensis. The sequence goes on from NW_021024515.1 coordinate 2,694,882, forward strand.
TCCGGCTCATACTTCTGAAGCATACTCACATGAAATACGTCATGCACTCCGGACAACTGTGGCGGTAAAGTAAACGATAAACAACCTCGCCAATCCTCTCAAGGATCTCAAAGGGATCGATAAACCGAGGGGATAACTTCCCACTCTTCCCGAACCTCATCAAACCTCGCCTAGGTGATATTTTCAGGAAAACATGATCACCTACCTCAAACGCCAAAGGCCTCCTCCTACGGTCGGCATAACTTTTTTAGCGACTCTAGGCTGTAACAAGCCTCCTACGGATAAGCTCAACTTTCTCCGTCGTCCCTCTAACCAACTCCAGACCCAACAAAGGTGCATCACCCACCTCGGCCCAACACACTGGAGACCTACACGATCGGCCATACAAGGCCTCAAACGGTGCCATATCAATGCTAGACTAAAAACTGTTGTTGTAGGCAAACTCCACCAAGGGCAAGTGCCTCTCCCACTTCCCACTAAAGTCAAGGACACAACCTCGAAGCATATCCTCAAGGATCTGAATAGTACGCTCGGACTGCCCGTCATCCTGAGGATGATAAGCCGTACTAAAGGTCAACTTAGTGCCCATGGCACTCTGCAAACTCTGTCACAACCTAGTAGTAAAACGAGGATCTTTATCTGAGACGATCATAACTGGGACCCCGTGCAATCTCACTATGTCCCGAATATACAAGTCGGCAAGATGATCTACCGAATCTCTCACGCGCAAAGGAATGAAATGCGCCGACTTAGTCAACTGGTCTACAACCACCCAAATGGCATCACTACCCCGCTGAGTCCTTAGAAGACCTACAACGAAGTCCATAGTGACATGCTCCCACTTCCACTCGGCAATAGGGAGGGGTTGCAACAAACCCGCTGGCCTCTGATGTTCGGCCTTCACTTGCTGGCAAGTAAGGCACTTCGATACGAAAACAGCCACATCTCTCTTCATACCCCGCCACCAAAATTGGCGACCCAAATCCCAATATATCTTAGTACCTCCCGGATGCACTGCAAGACGTGAATGATGGAACTCTTGGAGTACTTCCTCTCGGCAAGACTCCGCCACAAACAAACGGTCTCGGTATCTCACACTCAGGTTGGGATACACCGTCAAACCCTTCTCAACCTTCCCATTTGAGATCTTCTCTCGAAGGGATTCTACCTCAAGGTCACCTCTCTGTGCCTCTAACACTCGAGTCACAAGTGTAGGCTGCGTAACAACAGAAAACAAGGCCTCAGCCTCAACTGATTCACTCAAAAGCAAGTCAAACTCGCCAAGTGCACCCAACATCTCCCATTCCCGGATGGCTATACAAGCTACATCACTAATGGATTTCCTACTAAGGGCATCGACCACAACATTGGCCTTTCCCGGGTGATAGTGCAACTCATAATCATAGTCCTCAATGAACTCCATCCACCTCCTCTACCTCAAATTCAAGTCCCTCTGTGTAAACAGATACTTCAAACTCTTGTGGTCCGAGAACACCTCGAACCTCTCACCATAAAGGTAGTGCCTCTAAATTTTCAAGGCAAAGATCACTGCTGCTAACTCTAGGTCATGTGTAGGGTAATTTTTCTCGTGTATTTTTAACTGACGTAAGCCATAAGCTACCACTTTCCCCTCTTGCATCAACACACAACCCAAACCCTCTCGTGAGGCATCACAATAAACCGCATAACCCAACCCTCTCTCCGGAATCATCAAAACTGGAGCGGTGGTCAATCTAACCTTCAACTCCTGGAACGACTCTTCGTAAGTCTCACTCCACACAAACTTGACCCCTTTTTGCGTCAATCTAGTCAACGGCGAAGCTAGCCTAGAGAAATCTTTCACAAACCGATGGTAATACCCAGCTAATCCCAGAAAACTGCGGATCTCAAACACACTCTTAGGCTATGCCCAATCTTGCACTGCCTCTACCTTGGATGTATCAACAGACACCCCTTCCCCGGATACCACATGGCCTAAGAATTTGACCTCTCCTAGCCAGAACTCACACTTCCCAAACTTGGCATACAGCCTATGGGCTCTAAGCAATTCAAGCACCACTCTCAAGTGTTCCTCGTGCTCCTCCTCAGAAGGCGAATAGATAAGAATGTCGTCCACGAAAACGACCACAAATCGATCTAAGAATTCCCGGAAGATCCGGTTCATCAAGTCCATAAAGACTGTTGGTGCATTGGTAAGCCCGAATGGCATCACCAGAAACTCATAATGGCCATACCGCGTACGGAATGCCGTCTTAGGAATATCCTCCTCCCTGACCCTCAACTGGTGGTAACCCGATCTCAAGTCTATCTTAGAGAAACAACGGGAATCCTTCAACTGGTCAAACAGATCATCTATACGGGGCATAGGGTACTTATTCTTGACTGTAGCCCAATTCAACTTCCGGTAGTCTATACACAATCTCAAGGCACTATCTTTCTTTTTAGCAAAGAGGGCCGGTGCTCCGCACGGCGAAACACTAGGGCGAACAAAACCCTTATCTAGCAATTCTTAGAGCTGAATCTTCAACTCACTGGCTGGGGCAAAACGATAAGGTGCCATAGAAATCGGCGCTGTGCCGGGCACTAAATCAATAGAGAACTCTATCTCTCGGTGATGTAGTAAACTAACGAGGTCCTCGGGAAAAACATCTGAATACTCACAAACCACCCTTGGCAATACAATCTGGGTCTCATCACACTCACCACTCAAAAAGCTAGCAAATAGACCACTAAGCTCACTCCGCCCTCGCAGATCATACAACGGTGGCAACACACTACCAACCCGATCCCCCAAGAAATGGAAACACTCCCCGCTCAAGGTACAAACAGTGACCCTCTGGCGGTAACAATCAATAACAGCCCGGTATGACGATAGCCAGTCCATACCCAAAATAACATCAAAACCCTTCATAGGCATGATGACAAAGGGAAAAGGAAGCCTATGGTCGGCGACCTCTATATCACAACCTCTAACACCTTGTTTCAAGATCAACTCACCACCAACAGGCGATACTACACATATAGGAGATACTAACTGTGCCAACTCCAATTCCAAAACAGATGTAAATACAGCAGATACAAAAGAATAAGATGCACCCGTATCAATCAAAACACTAGCAACCGAGTTGCAAAACAGAAAGGTACCTCTCACTACTGATGGAGTTGGTACTAGGTCCTGCGCGGTAACAGCATACACGCGCCCTGTAGGCCCCTGATCTACCTGCTCACCTCTAGGAGCAAAAGACTGCAGCACTGACTGGGACGACTAAGCTCCCGGATTGGCCCTCGAGGCCTGCACAGACTGAGCTAGCTAATAACTTTGCGTCTGCCTAGAACCAGACGCTCCTGAAGTGGCACTCAACTGTGGGCAAACCTCTTCAGGTGCCCAGGCTGACCACACTGATAGTAAGACAAAGGCTGGCTCCTGCCTTGACTCTGGCCCTTAGGTCTAGCTGAAGAAGAAGCAGCTCACTGACCCCCTCCATTTTGCGGGCAAACCGAAGACTAGTGACCCAACTGGCCGCATGCAAAACAAGTCAAGCCTCCCTGACTACCTCTCCCAGAGCCCGCACTCGGCACTGGAAAGGTCGATCTAGCCAAACCACCCTGAGACTGCTGAGGGTTAGAACCCCTCTGTCTCCTATCGTCACCCTGACCATCTTGGCTCCTCTTGGAGCCTCTCTGCCCCTTGTCTTCTTCCTGCATCATAATCTCCATATGAGCAGCAGCATCAACCAAACGTCTGTACTCTCGAATAAAAGACCGTCCAACCCTCAACTTGAGTCCACGCCTCAATTTCCGCTCAAACTCAAAACAACGGCGTTCCTCGGACGCCACCAGTTCAGGTGCAAACCTGGACAGACTAGTAAAAATAACCTCAAACTCGGCCACTGACAAGCCCTGCTGTGTAAACTGGCAAAACTGCTCTCTCAGCTTCTCCCTAGCAGCTGAAGATAAAAACTTCTCCTGGAAAACATTCACAAACGCCTCACATGCGCCACCAACACTGCCCTTCTCGTACTTCCACCATTGACCCGCATCTCTCTTCAGCTGGAAGGATGCCAAGGTCACCTTCAAAGCCTCGTCCTAGATGCCAAGCATCTTGAACGTCTTCTCCATCTATTCCAAACACTCGTCAGCCTTCAGTGGCTCCTTCGGATCCCCAACAAACTCGTCCGGATTGGACCGGAAGAATTCCCTCTTCAAGAAAGAAGGCCCTGCCTCAACAACCTGGGCCTGAACTGGATTCTCAGCTCGGAAAATACCCACAGACTCCCTCAAAGCATCGGCTATCCCTCGGGCTAAAGCGCCCATAGCCTCCTGACCTACTGGCTCGGCCACATTGGCCTGGCCTACCACGTCTGCCACGTCTACCACGTCCTCGTCCTGACATCCTAATAAAGGTAACCAAGACCATTAGCACATTCACAAATGTGCCGAAGCTATAACACTCACGTCCTAATGCATGGACAACTGTAATTCACTCCATGTAAGCACATAAACACATAAGCACTTACGAATTTCATTTCCGGATAATGATCGTCCCGAGGCGTTACTAGAGTTCCAGTTAGATACTTCATTGATCAAGTGCTTTTCCAACAAGACTCCCAGAAACCCAAGGATCCAATCAACATCCTAAAAACTACATTCCATACCCACATAGTCACATAAGCATGTTATCAATTAAGCACATAGCATATGACACTACATCTAAGTCTCTATCAAGCGAGACAAACCCATTGTGATCCTAATCACTTCCCACGTACCCAAAGTATTCGAACCCGGTACGCTTTGATACCAAGTTGTAACACCCTCAAAATAATACATAAAACCCGTCACTTTAGACATGCATTAATATAAAAGAAACCAACCATTTCTATTCATCAGAGTAATTCTTACAACTGTATTACATGTTAACAACAAAAGCAAATACCCTATGGGCTTACAGCTTTCCAAGTCAACACCTGGTTACACAAAAGAAGAGTACTAACTCTATACAAAATAAGCCCTTGGCTTGATATACATGTAATACAAACAAAATAAACAAAAAGAGTCTTCAACTCTCATCATCATCCAAGCTATGTCCTTGGAGGTGGCATACTACCTGTACCTGAAAATAATGTCCCATAAAGGGTGAGCCAACGCCCAGTAGAGATATGCTAAACACAGTATGAGCAATAACTAAGACATTAGCAATTGATAAATGTTCAATTTTCATAAGCCAATTCATAATCCATTTCCATTTCATTTGGCCACAACATTGGCCTTCCCCGGATGATAGTGTAACTCAAAGTCGTAATCCTCCATAAACTCCATCCACCTCCTCTACTTTAAGTTCAGATCTTTCTATGAAATAAATACTTCAAACTCTTATGATTATAAAACACCTCAAACTTCTCACTATAAAGGTAATGCTCTAAATTTTTAAAGCAAAGAGCACAACTGCTATTTCCAAGTCATGGGTAGGATAGTTCCTCTCATTGTTTTAATAATGTGAGCCATAAGCAACTAAGCCTAAGCCTTTCCCTGAAGCTTACAATACAGAGAATAACCCAAACCCCTCTCCAAAATAATCAACACTAGAGCTGTGGTAAGTGTAACCTTAAGATCCTGAAATGACTTCTCATAAGTCTCACTCCACACAAACTTGATTCTCTTTCTCGTCAGTCTAGTCAAAATGAGAGCTAACTTAGAGAAATCCTTCACAAAATGACATTAGTACCTGGCTAACCCCAAGAAACTATGAATCTCAAAGGCATTTTTAGGTTGTTCCCAATCTTATATTGTTCTATCTTAAAAGAGTCTACAGTCACTCTTCCCCAAATACCACATGGCCTAAGAATTTCACCTCATTCAACCAGAACTCATACTTTCTGAATTAGCATACAGTTTGTCGGCTTTAAGCAACTCAAGCACAATTCACAGGTGTTCATTGTGTTCCTCCTCGGAGGGTGAATAAATAAAATGTTCCTCCTCGGAGGGTGAATAAATCAAAATGCCATCAACAAAGACGACTACGAAACGGTCTAAGAACTATGGAAGATTCGATTCATCAAATCCATAAAACATGGTCGGTGCGTTAGTTAACCTAAAATGCATCACTAGGAACTCGTAATGGCCATACTGCATACAGAATGCCGTCTTCTAGATATCCTCCCATTTACTCTCTGTTGGTGATAACTTGATCTCAGGTCTATCTTAGAAAAGCAACAAGACCCCTTCAACTGGTCAAACAAATCATCTATACGAGGCATTGGGTACTTGTTCTTAATAGTTATCGTTCAACTTCTGGTAATCAATACAAATTCAAATGTACCATCCTTCTTCTTGGCAAAGAAAGCCGGTGTTCCCTAATGCAATGTACAAGGAAAATAAAACCTTTATCTAACAATTCTTGGAGTTGAACTGTAACGCCCTCAAAATAATAACATTAAGCCCATCAATATAAACATACATTTATATACAAAAGATCCATATTCTTCACATCATAAGTACTTCACCCAAAACCCTAGATTTGTCCCAAAATCCCCAAATCACAATATTGTTTAAGAAATAACAAATAACTAAGTTAAAAATCATAAAAGAGTTGCGAAGAATCCTACTAAAGCCTCTAGAAGACTGAGAAAAGAGTGTAAAGGAAACTGAAAGACTCCGAAAATCGACTTTGCTCCATTTAGAACGAATCCCTCGTCGAGTTCTACCTTTATAACAAAGGGACACGGATGAAAAGGTTGACGAATCTTGGTGTATTTGGGTGAAATAAATGAGTTTTAGGGAGAGAGTGAGAGAAAGTAGGGTTTTGAAAAGTTAAGAGAGAAAGAGGTGAAAAAGTGACTTAGAAAAGCGACTTTATGAACTGATATACGCGCAGACCACTCGAGCGCAAGAAGTGTTGCTCGAATGACCAAACACAATAAGTTGCGCCGCTCGAGCACAAGAAGCTTCGCTCGACCGAAGAATGCCAACTCCTAGAAGTTTTACGGACAGAGAATCACCGCTCAAGCATAAGAAGGCTCACTCAAGCGAACACCGCTTGAGCGCAAGAAATACTGATTGAGCGAAAAATGCTAACTCCCGGTATCTCTGTAGACCTGCAAAAGTACTGGAAGTTCACAAGGACCGTTCGAGGGCAAGAAGTGCCACTCGAGTAAAGAAGCAAAATTTTGGGCAATAACAATTTGAAAAATAAGCTACCAACTTGTTCCAAACGCAACCAACATATCCCAATAGCAGAACTCAAAGATAAATAAGGGGAGATAAGACAAGAACAACTATATAAGGCAATGAAACCTGGATCGAAGACATCAAATGGGTCAAGTCTAAACCATAATCGCTATAACCACTTCCCTTAAGGAATTTTGTCCCCGAAATTTAAAACCATGTTTAAACCAATTACAACAATGATAGTAAATTCAAATTCACCAACATGACCCATCCACCTGTCATCCATTCCCATCAATATAATAAACGATTTTCAATACTGAATATACAATTCATACTTTCAAAACATATACAATGTTTGTATTACATTAACATAACAAAGTTTTCAATACATGTTCAAACATCAACAAATAAGTCCCGATAGTTCTTACAGACTTCCAACTCACGCTCCCAAGTGGCCTCCTCAACCTCGTGGTGTTGCCACAACACTTTTACCTAAGGAATCGTCTTGCCTCGCAAGACTTGGTCTCGAGTATTTAAAACTCTAACCGATCTCTCCTCATATGAGGCATCATCGTCTACCTCTAACTTAGTCCAATCCAACACGTATGAAGGATACGGTTCATACTTCCAAAGCATACAGATATGGAACACATTGTGAACCCCTAAAAGCTGTACCGGCAAGGCCAAACGGTAAGTTACCTCCCCAATCTGTTCTAGGATCCCAAAACGCCTAATAAACCCGAGAGACAACTTTCTGCTCTTCCTAAACCTCATCAAACCCCATCTATGTGATGTCTTCAAGAAGACGTGATCTCCTACCTCAAACGACAACGGTCTCCTCCTACGGTCGGCATAGCTCTTCTAACAACTCTGAGTCGTAACCAACCACTTACGGATAAGTACAACTTTCTCTGTTGTTTCATGTACTAACTCTAGACCTACCATAGGTGCATCACCCACCTTGGCCCAACGCATAAAAGATCTACACGGTCAGCCATACAAGACCTCAAACAGTGCCATGCCAATACTCGACTAGCAACTGTTGTTATAGGCAAACTCCACTAAAGGCAAGTGTCTCTCCCACGACCCCTTAAAGTCAAGAACATAATCCCGAAGCATATCCTTTAGGATTTGAATAGTACACTTTGACTGCCCGTTAGTCTGGGGATGATAGGCGGTACTAAAAGTCAATCAAGTGCTCAAAGCATTCTGGAGGCTCTGCTACAACCGTAAAACGCGGATCCCTATCTGAAACAATAGTCACAGGGACCCTATGCAATCGAACAATGTCCCTAATGTGGAGATCAGCTAGATAAACTATCGAGTTCTCGGAAGACCCAAAACAAAGTCCATCGTAACATGCTCTCACTTTCACTCATCTATAAACAAGGGTTGCAACAAACCCGCACAAACATTGCTATGTCCTTCTTCACCCCTTTCAACCAAAATTGGCTACTAATGTTGTGATACATCTTTGTGCCTCTTGGATGCACCGTAAGGCGTGAATGGTGAAACTCTCAGAGTACCTCCTCTAAACAGGACTCCTACATGAAAAGACGATTAAGATATCTAAGACTCAAGTTAGAATACACATTCAAGCCTTTCTCTACCTTCCCACTAGATATCTTCTCCCGGAGGGTTTCTACCTCAAGGTCACCCCTATGTGCTTCTATAACTCAGCTTACAAGTGTAGGTTGTGCAACTGCTGAAAACAAAGCTGCTGACTCAACAGACTCGCCAAGATGTAAGTTAAAATCCCCAATAACACCCAGGATCTTCCATTCCCGAATGACAATGCCCGCTACACTGCTAATGGATTTTCTACTGAAAGCATTGGCCACAACATTGGCCTTCCCCGGATGATAGTGTAACTCAAAGTCGTAATCCTCCATAAACTCCATCCACCTCCTCTACCTTAAGTTCAGATCTTTCTATGAAAATAAATACTTCAAACTCTTATGATTATAAAACACCTCAAACTTCTCACTATAAAGGTAATGCCTCTAAATTTTTAAAGCAAAGAGCACAACTGCTATTTCCAAGTCATGGGTAGGATAGTTCCTCTCATATGTTTTCAATTAATGTGAGCCATAAGCAACTAAGCCTAAGCCTTTCCCTGAAGCATTACAATACAGAGAATAACCCAAACCCCTCTCCAAAATAATCAACACTAGAGCTGTGGTAAGTGTAACCTTAAGATCCTGAAATGACTTCTCATAAGTCTCACTCCACACAAACTTGATTCTCTTTCTCGTCAGTCTAGTCAAAAGTGAGGCTAACTTAGAGAAATCCTTCACAAAATGACATTAGTACCTGGCTAACCCCAAGAAACTATGAATCTCAAAGGCATTTTTAGGTTGTTCCCAATCTTATATTGCTTCTATCTTAAAAGAGTCTACAGTCACTCCTTCCCCAAATACCACATGGCCTAAGAATTTCACCTCATTCAACCAGAACTCATACTTTCTGAACTTAGCATACAGTTTGTCGGCTTTAAGCAACTCAAGCACAATTCACAGGTGTTCATTGTGTTCCTCCTCGGAGGGTGAATAAATAAAAATGTTCCTCCTCGGAGGGTGAATAAATCAAAATGCCATCAACAAAGACGACTACGAAACGGTCTAAGAACTCATGGAAGATTCGATTCATCAAATCCATAAACATGGTCGGTGCATTAGTTAACCTAAAATGCATCACTAGGAACTCGTAATGGCCATACTGCATACAGAATGCCGTCTTCTAGATATCCTCCTCATTTACTCTCTGTTGGTGATAACTTGATCTCAGGTCTATCTTAGAAAAGCAACAAGACCCCTTCAACTGGTCAAACAAATCATCTATACGAGGCATTGGGTACTTGTTCTTAATAGTTATCGGTTCAACTTCTGGTAATCAATACAAATTCATAATGTACCATCCTTCTTCTTGGCAAAGAAAGCCGGTGTTCCCTAATGCAATGTACTAGGAAAATAAAACCTTTATCTAACAATTCTTGGAGTTGAACTGTAACGCCCTCAAAATAATAACATTAAGCCCATCAATATAAACATACATTTATATACAAAAGATCCATATTCTTCAATTCATCATAGTACTTCATTACAAAAGTATTACATGTTAACAACAAAAAGCAAATGCCCTACGGGCTTACAGCTTTCCAAGTTAACACTTGGTTACAAAAGAGAGTACTAACTTGATTACACATTAAGCCCTTGGCTTGAATTTACATGTAATACATCAAAAGGAAATAAGACAACAAAAGTCTGTCCGCCTCTAGCCTTCCAAGCTATGTCCTTGGAGGTGGCATGCTACCTGTACCTGAAAATGATGTTCCCATATAGGGTGAGCCACAACCCAGCAGAAATATACTAAACCAACTATGAACAATGACTAAAAAATTAGCAATTGATAGATTGCCAACATTGATACATCCACATATATCACATCACAATTTCATAACATACAAGTCTATGTCACTTTTCATTCTCCACCTTTATTTAATAGATTAGCATATTAGCTATATCAACACATCAACAGAAAAGCATATTACACATCAACAGATAAGCATATTAGCTGTATCCACACTTCACTAGACAAGCTTATGAGCTGTATCTACACTTCTCAAAGATAAGCCTATGAGTTGTATCTTCACTTCTCTAGACAAGCATATGAGCTGTATCTACGGAGTTCATCCCCTATCTCCTCCCAACACTATCCAGTTTAAAGGTTCATCCCCCATCTTCCTCTAAACTGCGGAGTACATCCCCCATCTCCTCCTCTACACACAATGCATATAAACACAAAGGTTCTATACACAATCAATCAATACATAAAATTAATGTATTCTATCGCCAACATTGATACATCCACATATATCACATCACAATTTCATAACATACAAGTCTATGTCACTTTTCATTCTCCACCTTTATTTAATAGATTAGCATATTAGCTATATCAACACATCAACAGAAAAGCATATTACACATCAACAGATAAGCATATTAGCTGTATCCACACTTCACTAGACAAGCTTATGAGCTGTATCTACACTTCTCAAAGATAAGCCTATGAGTTGTATCTTCACTTCTCTAGACAAGCATATGAGCTGTATCTACGGAGTTCATCCCCTATCTCCTCCCAACACTATCCAGTTTAGAGGTTCATCCCCCATCTTCCTCTAAACTGCGGAGTACATCCCCCATTTCCTCCTCTACACACAATGCATATAAACACAAAGGTTCTATACACAATCAATCAATACATAAAATTAATGTATTCTATCCACCGTCATACTCTATGACGCATTCAATCGATTAGTTTTAGTTTGTCTAATCATCATGCATTGTCTACAACAATCAAGACTATCCTCCACCGATAGCCCAAAGCAGTTATTTCTAAACCGAAAATAAATGCACAAAATGGATATTAAATCAACATTTCAACTTGGTGAGCGATAAATGATCCAACTACACCCTCTAATCCCTTCTCTTTCCAATTTCCTCATTCTCAATTCAATCCCTTATTTCCAACAATTAATTATACAAATTAATCAATCAATGTAATTAGGGCATTTTCCATAACTTACATTTCAACCCCCACGATTTCATTTTCATCAACGTTTCAACATTAATTTCATTCCTTCATGCTAAACATGCATTTAGGTTTTACATAATTAAAAACCCCAACTTTTGTAAAATTACACAAAGGCCCAAACTCTCTCAAAATTACCCAACAACCCCCAACATATCAAAATGCTAAAATTTAAAGACAAAGCTCATAAAGAGGAGTAGGATATCCCTACCTCGAAGTTAGAGCTCGGATGGAGAAGAGACCAAAACCAAAGTGCTCCAAAAGCCAAGATTTTCGGATCAAAACGACGCCCTCAATGATCAACACAACTTTTACAAAGGCCGAAGAGAAGGAGGACACTCTAACTAGATCAAACCCTAGAGAGAAGGGAGTTTCTAGAGAGAGGGGCTCTCAAAAATGGGTTTTAAAAAAAGTAGGAGAGAGAAAAAAAAGTAAAAAGTGATTTAAAATCACCCAGCGGATAACTCATATACGCATGACCCGCTCGAGCGTAGAATAGAGCGCTCGAGCGTAAAGCACAAACATCTGGTCCCGCTCAAGCACATAGATAACCGCTCGAGCGCCAAGAAACAAAAGCAAAACACATCCGCCCGAGCGTGACAACCAGTCCGCTCGAGCGTAGATTTTCAACTCCCAGAACTATACAGGAAAAGGACTACCCGCTCGAGCGCGACCCGCTCGAGCGCAAGATACCCGCTCGAGCATAGAAAACACACCTGCAGAAGTTTTGTAGGGCCACGAAATACTGGAAGTGTGTAAACCCCGCTCGAGCGCAAAAGGTCCCGCTCGAGCGGACAACCAAAAACCAAACTCCGCTGGAGCGCAGAATGACCCGCTCGAGCGTAACACCAAAAACCTGGACAACTAGATTTGAGACTAAGGTTCAACCAACCTGCACTCCACTTGCCCAAAACATCCTAAAACTCACACTGGTGGAATCAAAGGGTAACAACAAGGTACACAACCACCAACTTCACGGAACCGAGTCCGGAATACAACAGAACAGTAGAGGGACAACCGGGATCGCTATATGAACCTTCAACTTACTCAACTCGGCGAGTGCAAATCTATACAGTGCCATAGAAATCGGTGTCGTGCTAGCCACTAGTGAGATCCTCAGGAAAAACATTTGGGTATTCACAAACTACCCTTGGCAAATCAACTCGAGCTTCATCACACTCATTACCCAAGAAGGTTGCAATAAGGCAACTAAGCTCACTTTTACCTCGCAGATTATACACTGGTGACAAAACTCTACCAGCTCGGTCCCCCAGAAAATAAAAATAATCACCACTGGAGGAGCATACAGTGACCCTTTAACGGTAACAGTCCATAATGGCCCTATACATGGACAAGCAATCCATGCCCAAGATGGCTTCAAAACGTGACATATCAATCAATGCAAATGAAAAAAGAAGTCGGTGATCGACAACCTCTATATCAAAACCCCGACACCCCTGGTCCAAATCAACTTTACCACCAATAGGTGACTCTACCGTGAGTGGAGCTGCTAATTGAGCCACTTCTAACCCCAATGTCGATGCAAATGAAGATGAGATAAAAGAATGGGATGCACCTGTATCAATCAACACATTGACAATAGAATTGCATAACAAGAAAGTACCTCTCACAACTGAAGGTGTTGGCACTAAGTCTGGCGTGGTAATAGCATACACACGCCCCGTAGGTTTCTGCTCCACCTGCTCACCCCTCGGAGCATAAGTCTGATGCACTAATTGGGCCGAAGAGGCTTCTTGATTGGCCATCGAGGCTTATGTTTACTGTGCAGGCTAGTGACTCTATGTTTGCCTCAAACCAAATGCACCAGGTGTGCCACCTAACTAAGGCGAAAAGCTCCTCACATGCCCTGATTGCCCACACTGATAACAGGTAGGCGACTGCCCTCTCTCCTCACTCTAGCCCTGAGAATGAGCCGCAGACGGTGCTAACTATTGCCCTCCCCCCTTTCTGTGGCAAGTGGGAGACTTGTGACCCAACTGGCGACACTTAAAGATGTTGACAAAGGCCTCCTAAGTCACTCCAATGCGCCTACAGACATACTTCCACCATTGACCCGCATCTCTCTTCAACTGGAAGGATGCTAAGGTCACCCTCAAACCGTCATCCTCGATGCTAAGCATCTCGAACGTCTTCACCATCTGCTGTAGCCACTCATTCGCCTTCAAAGGCTCTTTCAGGTCACCTAAAAACTCATTTGGATTAGACCGAAAGAACTCCCTCTTTAAGAAAGATGGCCATGTCTCCGCTACTTGGGTCTGGACTGGATTCTTAACTCTGAGAATGTCCATGGATCCTTGCAAGGCTCCGGCCATTTCACGAGCTAAAGCACCCATGGCCTGCTGACTAATCGGTTCAACCACATTGGCGTGACCAACCCCTTCTTACACCAAAATCTCATCCGGTAACAGCATCTCCTACCGTCTAGGCCTGCCATGCCTACTACTACCACGTCCGTGTCATGACATCCTAGTAAAGGTAACAAAAGGGATTAACACATTCACAATGTGTCGAAGTTAACTCACTCGTGTCGCAATGCGATGGACAACATATATTTCACTCTATATAAGCACGTAGTCACATAAACACATACGAATTTCCTTTCTAGATAATGATCATTCCATGACATTACTAGAGTTCCAATTAGTAATAGCAGTGATCATGTGCTCTTCTAATAGAACTTTTAGAAACTCGTAGACCCAATCAATATCTTAGAAATTAAATCTCATACCCATATGATCACATAAGCATGTTATCACAAAGCATACCAATCATACAAACATCTTTATCAAGTGAAATAAACCCATTGTGGTAAGAACCACTTCCCACGTACCCAAAGTATTCAAACTCGATACGCTCTGATACCAAGTCAAAATGCCTCAAAATAATTACTGTAAGGTATCCACAATATAGATTACATATAACACTTCATAAGGTAATTATCCTCCATTAATCTCAATCACTTTTACAGGAGAGTAACATATGCATGTATACATTTACAAGACTAGCCCTGAATCTATAGCATATGTTACAAAATAAAGAAATAGAATGAAAGTTAAACAAATAAGAAATTTCCTACGGGCTTACGGCCTTACAAGTCAATACCTGGTTACAACAAAAATGGATTTGAGTCCAATACAGTTAAAACACTTGGCTCGCACAAAATGAGCATAATAAACACACAAAATGAAGCTCTTGCTCAAAGTCTTCCCAGGCTATAGCCTTCGCGGAGACATTTCATCAACACCTAAAAATGTTTTTCCCACATAGTATAGCGACCCTAGTTTAAATTTGACCCGTTGATGTTTTGGATCCGGGTTTCATTTCCTTTTATGGTTGTTTACGTCTTGCTTCTACTCATTGTTTATCGGGTTTGGTTGCTGGAGTGTCTTGGTTGTGTTGGGAACAAGTTGGTGACTTGTTTCTCAAGCTGCTGTTGCCTAGAATTTTTCTTCTATGCTCAAGTGGCACTTCCAGTGCTCAAGCGGTCATTGTGAACTTCCAACACTTTTGTAAGTTTGCAAACATACTGGAGTTGTCATTCTTTACTCGAGCGGCCATTCTTGCACTCGAGCGGTGTTCGCTCAAGCGATATTTCTTATGCTCAAGAGGTGGTCACTTGTTTGTAAAACTTCTGAGAGTTTGTGTTCTATGCTCAAGCGACATTTCTTGTGCTCGAGCGGTCACACTTTTTGTTTCTGGATGATTGAGCGTCACTTCTTCCGCTCGAGCGGTCTACGCGTCTATATAAGGCCGTAATGCGCTGAAAAAGTCACATTTTCCTTCTCTCTGTTTTCTCTCTCTCCCTTTTTCACCATTTTAAGGTTTCTTGGACCTAAAAGCTTAGGTTTCATCTAGTTACACCCATTTTCTATCCCTAGTCCTATAGATCAAAATGTAGAGGGTCGTGAGGGCTTCCTTTTGATCTGAACGGATCGTGTTTTTGTTGCTGGTCGATTTTTGATTTCTCTCCCCTTAGCTTCAAGAGGTAGGGATTCTTGAGCTTCTTTTCAATGCCTATCTATAGATAGACTAGTGGTATTTTTACTACATTTAAAAGTATAGTTTATGGTTGATTGTGTTAAAAAGCATATGAGTTGATTTGAGTTTAAATTGGTGGGTTTATGGGATATGTTTAAATTTGACTTTGGGTTATAAAAAAAAATGTTTAGGATATGGGATTGGAAGGGTTTGGTATTCCATCCGTAAATTGTAGAATGTTGAAGAAAGGTTTATTGTAAATTGCAAATTGTGGTTATGTTGTGGTTGGTTACCAAATTGGGATTTTGGGTATGATGATAGTAGGTTTTGGTCATTGTTGTGCAAATTGGGAATTGGAGTAGAGAAGCCCTATTTTTAAAACAATTGGAATTA
Source organism: Camellia sinensis (assembly GCF_004153795.1). NCBI lineage: Eukaryota > Viridiplantae > Streptophyta > Magnoliopsida > Ericales > Theaceae > Camellia > Camellia sinensis. The sequence goes on from NW_021024515.1 coordinate 2,711,031, forward strand.
CATATCTTTTTATAAAACTTGAGAGTTTGTGATAAACAGGAATGTGGAATTACCTAAGGGTGTATCTATTATTTCGAATTATGTAATTGGCGTCTAGAGTTTGTCCTTGGCCATCGATAGAGGATGGTAATGATTGTTGTTAGATATATGCCATTTGTACTAGTGTAAGATGGACCATGTGATATGAGATGATATGTTTTTGGTTGTAAGTAAACAATGTGAATAGACAATTCCATTGTTGAATTATGAATTATGTTGTTAAAGAGGAAATTGGAACGTTTATAAATGTTGTTTTCGTTGTGAGACTATTGTTGAATAGTTATGGTCCTGATGTTTAGTACTCCGTGATGTGTTTTGGGAATGTTTGAAATAAAGGAAAACCTGTGTGGAATGGTGGTTCACAGAGTATATTTTAAAAGAAATGAGTTAATGTAATTAACTGATTGTGATTGTTATGGTGGTGCTCGGACTAGGTGTATGTATTACACGGTGTATTATTGATGTCGGTTAGAGTGATTATACTTTTATTGTGATGATGTTTGAGGGTTCGTTTCTCGCCTGATTGAGCTGGCAAAGCATGACGCCTTGACAGAGGTTTTCTCGCCTCTTCCGGTTTATACCTGGTAAAGTGTGAAAGGGGGTCCATTTCCTGCCGTATCTTAGCTAGCAAAGCATGGCGTATTGTGATAGGTTCTTAGTTCTCTTCTGGTTTGCGCCTAGTAAAGTATGACCTGAGGATCTTTCCGGGTGAGGCCGATAAAGTGTTATGTGTTATCTGCGTTATTGAATCTACCATCTACGCTGTAGGTCGATGGAGATGGAATTGGTAGTATGTATTACTTCAAATGTTTCTTTAGAACGTACATGTGTTATTGGCATTCATGCTGTGATGGTCTTTTAGTCCATGGGCCTGTGGTCGGGGAAGAGAATGGATATATTGGGCGCAGTTGCGTGTGGTGTAATAGGATGTGGAGTTGAGTTATGACTTGTATGTGGGGTTGTGTTTTCAGAACAGATGTTTAAGTGAGATTCCCTTATGTTAACGTGGAAAAGTTCTATCAAAGAAAGAATGGGGTTTTGAATGTTTTTGGGAGGAAAAAAAAAATGAAAATGTAAATAAGAATGAATGATTTGTGTACTATAATGCTTCAAGAGAAGTCTTTGAGAAAAACTAACTTACATGGTTATACTTTTGGATATTAACTACCATGTTATGTATATTGTATATTAGGGTGCGTGCATGATCATTTTTATCTATATGTTGTGATTTGTTAGGATCTTTGGGATCTCTACTGGGCTTAGTGCTCATCCCACATGTTGACAATCTTCTTTAGGTACAAGGCTGGAGGATTATTCATGACTAGAAATCTTTTAATTGTTGGCCACGGGGCCCTTTACTTGTAGGGCGAGTGCCATGTATTGTATAAGGGTAAATCCCTTTTGTTTTGATTATTGTCATTCAATGTAAGCCTTAGGGAATCATATCATGTTTCAATTCTGTATCATTATCATTGTTGTGAGAGAATGTCATTATTTATTCCTATTCATATTCCCTTATGGAAGGAATTAAAATGAAATTATTATTATAAAGGATTTGGTAATAAACTCAAATAATAAAAGTTAGGGCGTTATAACTTGGCATCAGAGGGTGTCGGGTCGAATACTTTGGGTTCGTGGGAAGTGATTTTACCATAATGGGTTTTCTACGCTTGGTGATGATGTTGCATGTAGATGATTTATGTGTTAGGACTTTATATGTTGCATTTGTGTGAGCATGGGATTAAGTTTCCTAGATAATGCTTGTCACTAGTGAACTTACTTTGAGGTTTTATTGGAAACACACCTGATCAACATTATTTCTGATAGGAATTCCTTGAGAGTTTCGGGGCGAGTAGTTATCTCGGGAACTTGATTTGATTATGTGATTAAGTGTTTAATTGTCTCTATGTGATAGAATTATATGTTTTAGGGCTATGTGTGCCTAGTAACTTAGCGGGGGTTAGTGTGTGCCTCGAGCAAGACCGTTGTGTTATTAGTTTGTTGTGGTTTTGGTTTTATAGGATGTCTTCTCAAGGGAGTAGAGGTCGTGAGGAAGTACGAGTGTCGGTAGGGACACAATTATTCTGTTTGTACCTGTCCCCTGCAACGTCGACTGTGGGTGAGGAAGTTGCACGTGAGATTGTGAGAGCAGTGAGACATGCTTTAGCTCACAATGAGGGGGACCATGATCATAGCCTTAAGTTGACCAAGGAGTTCCTTAGCTCCAATCCATCTGTGTTTTTGGGGGAACCTAAGTCATTGGAGGTTGATGACTGGTTAAAGTAGATTACTAAGACTCTTGATATGCTTAGAGTTGAGGACGAAGAGTTAAGGGTTGTGTTGCTTGGTTTCCAACTAAAGGTAGATGCCGGTTATTGGTGGAAGTTTGCACGAGTTTCTATGGGCACTACTTGGGTTGCATTCACCGAGGCCTTTTTGCTCAAGAAAGATTGAGGAACCAATTTGTTAAGTTGTGCTAGGAGGATACTCCTTTGGCACAGTTTGAGGCGAGATTCGCTTGTTTGTCGAGATTTGCTCCAAAGTTGGTTGCAACAGAGGAGCAACGTTGTCTTGAGTTCGAGGGGAAATTGTGTGATGATATTTGGGGAAAGGTTATCGGGGCAATACATAGAGATTATCACACCTTGGTAGAGGTAGCGACTCACGTGGAAGCTGTTAATTGTACCGTTGGTCAGGATGAGGAGGAAGAGGCCATACCAGAAAGTTCGACAGTTCGGGGAGGAAGTAGACCTAGTAAGAATTGAAGACAGGCAAGATCTCAGGCACAGGTGCAGTAAACGCCTCAAACTACTTTTGTTTATTCAGACGCATCTTGTGGAAGGTCTAGTTAGACTCAGGCATCCTTAAGTTAGTCTCGGAATAGGGGACCACGTTGGTGTTCTAGATGTGGTTGGACGGGCCATGTTTCGGCATCGTTGCCCTCTGCGGGAGCAAAGCCAGCTTTAGTAGCCCAAGTGGGAGACTAGTGAGGTTGGAGGTATGAAGGCGTTTTAATGATTTGGAATGTAATTTGATGTTATCTTATGTAGGGTTGTAACCCTATGAATGTTGTTTATGTTTATGTGTATGTGGTCGTAAAGTTAAATGGTGTGGTTTTGTTATTAACAATGCATTTATTGTAATGTGTTGAAAGATGTTGTAAGGATTTGAAATCCTAGTTTCATTGTGCCTTATCGATGTCTTAGGAGAGCGTGTGTTGACTTGTGATGTCTTAAGTTGGTCTCATATTGCTTGTTGAGCGACAAGAGTGTACTTTGCATTGTGTTTAGTCTTGAGGTAATAGAATGAAGAGGTATGGTGATAATGTTTTGTTTTGGACTTGGAGTTGTCAGAATAGAGGATTGGTAGTTTGGTTGGTATGGGTGTGTAAAACCTATTGAGTTGGGGTAACATGTCAATGTGTAAATTTTGCAAGTGCTTTTGCACCATCAAATTATGCTGGTTAATATTACTGGTGTTGTGTTTGTTTGAAACTTTCGAGATTTGGGAAGCTATTTCCGTTGTATTATCTCTCTTGGTACTATATTTATTTCTATTCATTGTTGTTATAGAAATGTGTATATTGAATTGTGGAATCATTGTGGGTGTGATGGATGTGATTGGGTGATGGTTGAGGTTCACTGGATGTTATTGGAAAATGAACTGGAAAGTGAGTTTTGGTTTTACGGCCTCTTGTGCCATTTCGTTTTAACTGAAAACTTTGGGTTTGAAATTTCACAAGTTGTCTGGAGAAAATGTTTGCAAAACAATTGATCTTCTTGGAATTTTGGAACAAAATTTTGCCGGAAAATGGTGTGAGTTTGAATAACTTTTGGAAAATGATGTAAATGATAAAAGAGTTTTCAGATTAATAAGAAAACTATTGTTTTAACTGATTTATGTGATTGTTCTGCTTCACCTTGTAGGGGTGAATTGTGTTATGAGTTGGTTTTACTTAGTGGTGACATATTTTGGGTTTGAATGGGTACGATGTAGGTTGTTTTTGGTAGTACATAGAGTTGTCTCCGTAGACCTGATTTGTGGGTGTAGTGCTCCTTGGTGAGAGTTTCTGAAGAGTTTCTAGTTGTGAGTGTGGTTTTTCCTCTAATGTTCGAGTATAGGGAGCTCGGTTTCTATTTGGTTGGTTGTGTGTGGCTGGAACTCAGTTGGTGTTTGGGGCACGGGTCACACGGTTGTTTGGTTTAGTCTCTTGGATCCCATCAGGTATGTGGGTCATAGAGTCAGTTGTGACTTCTTTCTTGTTGGGTGTTGCTTGGAAGACTTTGGGGCACTGAGGCGTTGGACCGAGATCCGGGGAAAGTATCCCGCCTATGGGTTTTTTTATTCTCACTATTGGCTACCTTGTATTTTATCATCCTCTCTAATTTCGCGGACAAAATTCCTTAAGGGGGGAGGTTATAGCAACCCTAGTTTAAATCCAACCTGTTTTGGATTCGGGTTTTATTGCCTTTTATGGTTGTTCATGTCTTGCTTATGCTCATTGTTTGTTGGGTTTGGTTATTGGAGTGTCTTGGTTGCATTGAGAATAGGTTGGTGGCTTGTTTCTCAAGCTGCTACTGGCTAGAATTTTTCTTTTGTGCTCGAGTGGCACTTCCGGTGCTCGAGCGGTCATTGTGAACTTTCAACACTTTTGTAGGTCTTCAGAGATACTGGGAGTTGTCATTCTTAGCTCGAGTAGCTATTCTTGCACTCGAGCAGTATTTCTTGTGCTCGAACGGTGGTCACTTGTCTGTAAAACTTCTGAGAGTTTGTATTCTACGCTCGAGCGACATTTCCTATGCTCAAGCGGTCACCTTTTTGTGTCTGGACGCTCGAGCATCACTTCTTGTTCTCGAGCGGTTGGCGCGTCTATATAAGGCCGTAGTGCCCTAAAAAAGTCACTTTTTGCTTTTCTCTCTCTTCTGTCTCTCCCTTTTTCGGCATTTTAGGGTTTGTTGGATCTAAAAGCTTAGGTTTCATCTAGTTACACCCATTTTCTACCCTTAGTCCTATAGATCAAAATGTAGAGGGTCGCGAGGGCTTCCTTTTGATCTGAACGGATCGTGTTTTCATCACTGGTGGATTTCCGGCTTCTCTCCCCTTCGTTTCTAGAGGTAGGGATTCTTGAGCTTTTTTTCAATACCTATCTATAGATAGGCTGGTGGTATTTTTAGTACATTTAAAAGTATAGTTTATGGTTGATTTTGTTAAAAAGCATATGAGTTTATTTGAGTTTAAATTGGTGGGATTATGGGTTATGTTTAAATTTGATTTTGGGTTATAAAAAAAATGTTTAGGATATGGGATTTGAAGGGTTTGGTATTCCATTAGTAAATTGTAAACTGTTAAAGAAAGGTTTTATGTAAATTGCAAATTGGGGTTATGTTGTGGTTGTTTACCAAATTGGGATTTTGAGGCTAATGATAGTAAGTTTGGGTCATTGTTATGCAAATTGGAAATTGGAGTGGAGAAGCCCCATTTTTTAAAAAAAATTGGGATTAGCTATCTTTTTATAAAACTTGAGAGTTTGCGATGAACGGGAATGTGGAATTACCTAAGGGTGTATCTATTATTTTGGATTTGGCATCTAGAGTATGTCATTGGCCATCGATGGAGGATGGTATTGATTGTTGTTAGATATATGTCATGTGTACTAGTGTAGAATGGACCATGTGATATGAGATGATATGTTGTTGGTTGTATGTAGACATTGGGAATAGACAATTACATTGTTGAATTATGAATTATGTTGTTAAAGAGGAAATTGGAACGTTTATAAATGTTGTTTCCGTTGTGAGATTGTTGTTGAATAGTTATGGTCTTGATGTTTAGTACTTTATGGTGTGTTTTGGGAATGTTTGAAATAAAGGAATAGTTATGGTCTTGATGTTTAGTACTTTATGGTATATCAGGGTGCATGCATGATCATTTTTATCTATATGTTGTGATTGGTTAGGATCTTCGGGATCTTTACTAGGCTTAGTGTTCATCCCACGTGTTGACAATCTTTTTCAAGTACAAGGCTGGAGGATTATTCATGACTCGAAGTCTCTTAATTGTTTTCCACGGGGCCTTTTACTTGTAGGCCGAGTGCCATGTATTGTATAAGGGTAAATCTCTTTTGTTTTGATTATTGTCATTCAATGTAAGCCTAAGGGCATCATATCATGTTTTAATTATGCATCATTATCATTGTTGTGAGAGAATGTCGTTATTTATTGTTGTTGATATTCCCATATGGAAGGAATTACTTAAAATGAAATTATTATTATAAAGGATTTGGTAATGAACTTGAGTAATAAAAGTCAGGGCATTACACATAGGGTGAGCCAAAGCCCAGCACAAATAATCCAACACAATATATAAATCTTAACAAAGATATAAGAGTGAAATGCAAATGCAATGCTCGTGCCGAAACATTTTATATCTTTTTCCAAAAACCATGTAATGCCAAGTTAATATCATAAGACATAAATCATTTCCTTTACAATAGAAAACAGGGCAGTGAATCACACTTTAGGAATCTCAAAACAATTTCAACCTTTAACAGAAATTTCATCCGCGGGAAACCGTAGACTGGCACCTGTGCAAATGTAGGCTCTACAAGCATTACAATTACTATTTCACGAAAATTTCGTCTGCGGGATCGGCACCCATGTATACCCGTGGTTTTTAGGACTTTCACCATAGACACTAAGGCCAACTTAGTTCAATAAGACAACACATGCTTCCCAGATTCACCCCTTTACTCAAAATGATAAACATTTCTAATGTACAAATATGAAATAATACTCAATGCAAATGGATGAGACAATAGTTTCAATTCTCCTAATTCTCATGCAATTTCTACAACAATCATAGATATCCTTTACCGATAGCCTCAAACATAAATTTCTAGATAGATAAATGATTTTCAATAAAGATAAACTTTCCAAATCTCAAGATGTGAGTGATAATATATATCCAACTCCACCATCCTCATCAATATCAATCCAATTTCACATTTCTAACATCAATTCCATTATTTATATAAAATCAATATTATATATATTTAGGGCAAAACCCTAGTTTTCTTCAAAATTGAACCCAAGTTTCAAAACCAACCATTCTATCACAACTTTACCTCATTTCAAATCCCACAACCATTTTCAAGAATCCATTTGGAAACTCCTATTTTCATTTTTAACCCCAAAAACCCTAGATTTGTCCAAAAATCCCCAAATCACAACATTGTTTAAGAAATAAAAAATAACTAAGTTAAGCGAAGAATCCCTACCTCAAGCTTAGAAGACGAGAAAGAGAGAGAGAGACTGAAGGAAACTCAAAGACGTCGAAAATTAACTTTGCTCCGATTAGAACGAAGCCCTCGTCGAGCTCTACCTTTATAACAAAAGAACACGAGTGAAAAGGTCAACAGATCTAGGTGTATTTGAGTGAAATAGATGAGTTTTAGAGAGAGAGAGTGGGAGAAATTAGGGTTTTAAAAAGTTTAGAGAGAGAGAGGTGAAAAAGTGACTCAGAAAAGTGACTTTACAAATTGATATACGCTCAGACCGCTCGAGCACAAGAAGTTTCGCTCGAGTGACCAAACACAATAAGTTGTACCGCTCGAGTACAAGAAGCTTCTCTCAAGAGAAGAAACCGCTCGAGTACAAGAAGCTTCGCTCAAGAGAAGAATACAAACTCCCAGAAGTTTTATAGACAGAGGACCACCGCTCGAGCACAAGAAGGCTCGCTCGAGCAAAAAATGGAAACTCCCAATATCTTTGCATACCTACAAAAGTATTGGAAGTTCCCAAGGACTATTCGAATGCAAAAAGTACCGTTCGAGCGAAGAAGCAAAATTCTAGGCAACAACAGTTTGAAAAATAAGCTACCAACTTGTTCCAAACGCAACCAACACATCCCAATAGCCAAACTCAAAGAGAAATAAGGGGAGACAAGATAGGAACAACTATATAAGGCAATGAAACCTAAATCCAAGACATCAAATGGGTTAGGTCTAAACTAGAATTGCTATATTTTGTGACAAAATTTTCAAATTCTTGCTGAAAATTTACAGTTAGTGACTTTTTTTAATAGTGTTTAATGAAAAACACCATTAATTCTCACATAATCTAATTGACAATAAGTCCACTTATTAAAACCTACACATAAGTCTCCCATTTTTTTTTATCTGTTGAATTTTTTTCTATCTATTGAAATTATTGTCTTATTTTTATTCTATTTGTTCAAATTTGTACCTATCTGTTGAAATTCAATAAGCCAATTTTTATTAACTATTCAATCTGCTTTTTTTTATTTGTTTGTTTAAAATTTTATTTTTTCTTTTTGTTGAAATATAAGCCAAAACAAATCCTATTTGTTAAGCCAAACCAACACTATTTGTTGCAATACCCAGCCAAATCAAACTTATTTGTTCGTCATCATCATCATCAACAATAACAACAACAACAACAACAATAACAACAACAACAACAACAACAACAACAACAAAAAATAGAGAAAAAAAAAATTGAAACTAACAATAGATAGAAAAGATTAAAATTCTCAAAGATCAATGGCTTTCTTTCTCTCTCCTATATTTGTGTGTCTATCTTTGTCTCAATTTTGGAGAACTTCACAGATTTACATTTCAAGATCTTCATTCAAATCTTCAAACCAGAGCTATCAATCTCTTCAACAACCTCTTATGGCATCCTCTCTTCTCTCTTATACTCTCTCTCTCTCTCTCTCTCTCTTTAAAACCACCACTTTTTCCAGATCTAGAGTTGAACCACCACTTTTTCCAGATCTGGAATTGTATTATGTTGCCGAAAACGCAAAAGCCCCATCGCCACCACAGCCGCCCTGAAGAAAGAAATCTTTCAATCGTCTACACGCATACACAACATGGTACAACTCATCAATGAGCCCATATGTATAGCAATCCAGATTAAGAATCAATCATTTTGTACTATTTAGTATGGTTTTAATACTTATTGGTGCGGTTGATATCTATCCTAGTCCAATGTTATCATTTGAGTTGAGTTTTGTTATTTGAGTTATGTTGAAACAGGTGGGATTTTGGGTTTTTTGGGAAAGTTTGGCTGTTTGATCTTGGGTTCACTCAAGTGGTGTTTTTGTTGCACCAATAGTCTTTCATTTTTCCTAGTTTCTAAGGTTGCAGTACAAGCTTCTGGGAGTAGAGCATTCTTCGCTTGAGCAATGTCTTGGTCACTCGAGTAGTCTATTCTACAGGGATAATCTTTTGGGAGTTTGGTTTCTTCGCTCGAGCCTAGTTTTGGTTGCTTGAGCTATTTACACTCGAGCGGTGTTTTGTTTGCTCGAGCGGTCTGTTTGTATAAAGCTACGATAAAAGATATTTTTACTCACTTTTTTTATCTTTCTCCCTCTATAAAGTATTGGAACCCAATTTCTCTCATCTCTCTCAAAATTCATTCCGTAAACCTTCTTATCTAGTACAATACGTGAATTTCTCCACCCTAGTTATTTGGAATTAAAGTTAGAGCCCGAGGGGAAGAGCTTTTTAATCTTGAAAGTTAGGGTTTTCACCTTTGTCAACTTTGGGGTTTTGTTCCTCTTTTCTTCTCCTTTTGAGGTAGAGATTTCTTTAATGTTTTGCATGTTACTTTGCTTCGTTAAGTGCTATTTGATTGGAGTAACACTTTGAGGGATTTGGGATTTGGATTCATGTTATGTTTTGATATCTAAAGAAAGGGTTTTTATAAGGTTTTCTTAAAACTTCTTTTGGGTATTTAAAATAATGAATTGTGTTGGTAATTGATGAGTTAGTTTTGTAAAGAATGAGAAACCCCAAATCTTTTTACCAAAACCCTCAAATTGTGTTCAAGGTAGAGACGTGAGACTAGGTTGTTGTTTGGCTATGGAAATCATGGTTTTGAACCATATGGAAATAAAGGGGATTTCTTTTGAGAAATGTTGAAATAAAGCTATATTTGTTGTGGAAATGGTTGGTTATACTCTCAATTGTTATATTGTCCATTTTGGAATGTATTGAATAGAGATATTTGTTTTGGCTATCGATGGAGGATAGCATTACTTGTTGCAGAAATAGCATGTGAACTAGGTTAACGAAAACCCATTCATTCATGCATTCAATTTGAATATCAGTTTTATATTTATGCATTGAAAAGCATTGTTTTGCGAAAAATTGGTGAATATCTTGGTGAATCTAGTTAGGACGTGTGGTATGGTCATTTAAGTTGGCATTTGATTCATTGGTGAAAGTCCAGAAACCCACATAGTTAGGTGTCGATCCTTCTTATTAGTACCAGTAAAATGGCTTTTGGTAGTACTTGTATAGCCTGCTTCTAGACACGTGCCTAGAGATTCTCAGTGTGTGTATTTATTGCCTTGTTTTCTATTTGAAGCAATGATTTATCTATTGTGATTTGAACTTGGCATGACATTATTTGATAAGGAAAAACACATGTTTTGGCAATGGCATTCATTTTCATTCACCATATGACTTTGTTAAGTATCATATAGATTATTAAATCTATTTTTACTGGGCTTTGACTCTCCATATGTGGAAACCAACTTCAGGTATTGATGATATGCCTCCGCAAAAGGGATAGCTGGAGAGGACACTGGAGTTGGACACTCATTTTTGTTTTGTATATTTGTTTTGTGCAAGATTAGGGGTTTACCTATATTAGGCTTCGACCTACTTTTGCTGTAACCAAGCGATGTCTTGAAAATTTGTGGTCATTAGGGCATGAACTTACCTTTATTTGTTTTTGTTTCACTATACATCTGTCACATGCTATAGATTCATAATCTAGGATGGATGAATGCATTAGTGCATGTGATGTCATTTTGTAATATTTTAAGGAAATCAATAAATGAATGATAGTTTAAGAAATGTTTCTGGTATTGAATAATTGAGATTGGTAAGCTTTCGCATTTATGTTCAAGAGTTATAATGCATATCAAATATCGTTATTTTTGAAGCGTTACAACTTGGTATCAGAGCATACCGGGTTTGAATAATTTGGGCTCATCCTAGTAATAGATGTATACCCGGTATGCTATTTTATAGCATGTTTATGTAATTAAATGAGTATAGGATTTAGTTTTTAAGATATTGATTGTGTTTATGGATTTCTAGAAGTCCCGTTAGAAGAGCATTTGATCACTGCTAATTCTAACAGGAACTTTTGGCAATGCCGTAGAACAATTATTATCTAGGAAAAGAAATTAGTTTGTGATTGCATGATTCAGTGCTTACGTGGAGTGAATTATTGTGTTGTCCATAGTAGTGACATGTGGGCGATTTAGTTAATGGCACATCTGTAATGTGCAAAATTGTTTTTGGTGATTAAAATTGTGTCCAATAGGTAGATTAATTGTGTGAGGATATTTTGGTCATTACACATGCTCAGTCAGCCTCACGTAACAAGTTTAGAAAATCCAATCCCTTACCCATCAAGGCTTTATACAAAAAAGAGTTTTAATTGTTTACCAAAAACCTTGTTTGAAATCGTATGCAAAATTTGTTTTCCTAATTGGAGTGATCGATTGCATTGGGAAAGCAATCAATTGTAGTGGAAGTGATCGATCGGTCATCAATCGCTATGTGTTGAAAAACAATAGCTGGTGATTGATAAGCGATCGATCACTCTTGAGGTTACGATCAATCGCTCTTCTGCATAAATTTGTTTCCTAATTCTATTTGTTGAGAGATTGCTTTTTCTGTATAAAAAAACTTGCCTAAACACAAGAGTAGGGATCTCAACTATTGTGCTTTCATAGAAAATTATATTTTCTCTCTAGAGAGTTAAATTTCAAAAACCTATAAAATACTTTAAACACTTTGCATTCTTACATTGTAGGTTCTATACTCTTGGCTGGTTGGATAATTAGAGCTGTTCGTGAACAGATATTGAAGTGGAAGCTCTGTGAAATCCTGAAGATCAAGAAGCCTAAATAGATCATGTTGTGCTCATTGGAGTGACTACAAAACATCGTGTTAAGCATACCTAGATGACGGTTGTAAGTCCTCTCGACTTTGTGTTTGTATTCTTTGATCTTAGTAGAATGTGTTGAGTGTTGGGATTGTGATTTTTCACCCTTTTGGGTTTTTCACATAAAACCTAGTGTTCTTGTGTTAATTGCTTATTCATGATTTAATCTGTTTAATTAACTAAAATTAAAGTTAAAATAGATAATTTTAATTAAATAGCCTATTCACCCTCTCTAAGCACATAATATTTGGACTCCGAAATTTCATATATCTTGCATTTATATATAGACAAATATTGACAAACACATACATAAGAAATATGAAATGCAAGATATAATACCCACCAAATTATATATATATATATATATATATCATTGAATTCGAAATTGTGAAGGAGAAGGAAATTCTAAAAAGATTGTTTGATTTGGCAATTTTGGGTGTGAAGAGACTTTGGTGTTTACATGAAAGGATATTTGCATTGATGGAAAGGGATAGTGTAGTTGGCATTTACAGGCTGTAATTTGTTGATGCTATAACGAAGCTTTTTATTTTTCTTTTCCTTTTCCTTTTTTTTTTTTTGCTTTTTTTTTTTTCTTTATATAACTTGGTATCTGGTCATCAAGATCGACTAATTCAGAGAGTAATTCCATTGTCTATTATCGGGAGATCTAATTAAATTTGAGGTAAAGTGTCATATAATTAATCTTAAAAAATTATTTACACCTAAAATGATTCAAATTTGAGACTATAAAAAATCACACCCCAAGCCCGACACCTAGACCCGAGACCTTGACCACTAGGCGCACCCTGACTTAAAATCCTCATGAAAGTTGGTATAATTACCACATATAAATATCATATCATATATAATATAGGTAATAAAGTTGTGCTTTTTAGATGGAAGCCTTAAAAAATTGCCACATGTACTTCCTAAACACGTTAATAAGATGCCAAGTGTCTTTGGAAAATTAATGGACAATGCTACCTGTTTTTTTCACTTCCCCTTCCACTTGTATGTTAAAACACCTTGCTTTTATTGCTTTTTGTCTTCCCTTATTCCAAGTAATTTCGTTACGTTGCTTTGGTCTTCAGAAGTACAAATTTATATTTTATGTTTCTGTTCTTAAAAAAGAACATATCATTCCCAATTTATTATGTTCCTCTCTTACTGTAATGCTTTGTCTACATTTTTTCCTCCACTGGTACCACTTCACTGTTATTTGCCGAGAACTATTTTCTTTGTCCAACATCTCAATTCTTTTCTTTGTTTGGGTTTTTATGAAATTTGGCACACAATCTATTAATTTCTAAACTGAAAACTAGTGGCTTATGTGATGAATTGATAGTTGCATATTGGCTTTGTGAATTTGGGTTTTGTGATATTTGATTCATGACTTCTTTTATACATGTTTTCTGTTTTTGGTTTTGTAGTTCTATGAAATTTTGATTTCTTAGACACAATAACAGATGAATTGATTGGAAATCAAAAGATTGTTTATGGGTATGACATGGAAATTGCGTTTTTTGGGCTCTTTTTTTTATTATTTATTATTTTGTGTTATTTTGATTCCTTATTTTTAACTCCGCCGGGGTTGTTAACAACTCCGCCGGTCCCAAGCCCGGGTTAAGGAGGAGGGTTGTGTGTTAGGTAGCCGACAGCCAACACGTAAAAAAAGCCGCTCGGATCCCTTATGAAAATGAATCCTACTTTGAATCGTTTAAATGCTAGGTCGTTCCCCTCAAGTGACGCGTCGCCTGCCTCCGGGTGTTTCGAAAAGTGAGCAAGGGGCGCCGCATCGACGCCTGGGTGCGGTGAAAAATGGGCAAAGGTTTCCGCGTTTTTCTGAACGAGCGCGGGTAAAGAAGCTAGTCCAAGACTATAGGTTTAGGATAGCCACTTGGAACATAGGAACCTTAACTGGTAAGACGATGGAATTGGTAGATGTTATGATTAGGAGGATAGTTAGTATAGCTTGCATACAAGAAACTAAGTGGATGGGAGAGAAAGCTAGGAAAATTGAGGATACTGGTTTTAAACTTTATTATAGTGGTAAGGATAGACGCAGGAATGGAGTAGGAATCATAATTGCCAAGGGTCTTGTGGAAAGTGTGGTGGCGGTCATTAGGAAAGGAGATAGGATTATGCTAGTTAAATTAGTTATTGGAGGGAATATAGTGAACATTATTAGCGCTTACGCCCCTCAAGTAGGGTTAGATGATCAGACTAAGAGGGATTTTTGGGAGCAAATGGATGAGATCTTACAGGAGATACCCGTAGGAGAGAAAACAAGAATCGGTTTGTGCCGTGTTTTGATTTCATTTTTTTTTTCAATTTAGTATCGGTTCAAACATCTTGTGTATTGAATTAAATCGAAACCGACTGCTTCAACATATATTGTATTTATAATATATATATTTAATCTAATAATATAATGACATTAATACGTATAATAAATTATGGGGGAACTACATGCAGGTGGGAGAAAATAAAAAAAATTACGAACACATGAGAGGTGCAAGTGCGTCTGTGGTGGGGTGCAAATGAAACCCCCTTATGTGTTGGATTATTCTTCCCTTCTCGCACCTATATCTAGGGGTGTAAAAATGGCCTGAGACCCGTGGGCAGCACAAAACCCGTCCGCGGCCGAGATTGGTCCAGCTCGGTTAAGCCTGGGCTCAAGCCCAACCTAGGACCTTGGGCCTTTCATTTGAATCCCCTAGCCCAAAAAAATTTTAGCCCTGCGGTGGCCCAACCCAGCATAGCCCACCTCGCCCTCCCTCTCTGGTTCTTCTTGCCAACAATTAAATTTCAAAAAATAAAAAATAAATTAAAGGCTTGCAAGTTGCAACGGTTAAATAATAATTAAAAAAATAAATTAAATGCTTGGAACAACGGTAAAAAAAAAATGGGCCGGTCTAGTAGATGTCAACCTAGTTAGGATATACTTGACCTATATTGATACAATTGCTCTACCATCATCAATAATCTACACATTTTATTTAATGATATAAATTTTTGTAATATTTTATTTCATTTTGAAATAAGAATTATTCATTCAATAAATGTTATATAATTAATTTAATAATTATAATATTGCAATTTTCATTTTCATATATATAAAATTATTCATTTCAAAAGAAAAAAATTAGATAATTGTATACTTTTTTAGTTATAAGTTCATAATTAAAAAAATATAAGTCACACATAATTAAATTTAAACACCATCATACATGAAACATAATCAAACATCTCATTAATCTTAACTAAAACATTGTAGTACAATTTTCTTTTATTTTTTATCCCTAATAAATAATCTATAGATAATGTATTTATCGTTCATTTTGGAAAGAAAAAAAAAAGGCCCGCCCAGGCCTAGCCCGCAGCCCAAGGCTAGACTTGTGGACATGAGCTCAGGCCTGGCGAGCTCGACCCTAGGCCCTATTCTGAGTGGGCCTAGGCTTGGGCCTGGCTCCCACTTTTCAGCCCATGGACCACCCTGGCCTAACTTGTCAAAAAAGTGGGAGTTCGCAAGGCCTGCTTGCGTCAGGCTGGGCCATAATTACACCTCTACCTACATGTAGTTTCTCCATAAATTATTAACCTTAATTAATTAACCTTATTATCACTATAACTTAAGTTTGTAAACTCTTATTATATATATAATTTTAACTATAACTCATTATTCTTGAAACCTTAGTATTTTTTAACTTTTTTTATTTGTATTTTTGTTAATCTAGGAATTAAAAAATATTTATTAAATAAATGGATTGGATATGTGTTGAAGTGGTGGACAAATAATTAATTCAATGTTTTGTATGGATTAGTGACTATACTAAAAAGTGATTCAAATTTGAAGGATCCTAAACTGATTAAATCACACCAAACCAAACTATTTCAATCGATTTTGTACGATGCGATTTGATGGGAAAAACGTTCTATATTAATGTTCAAAATAATAAAACCTACATACTTCTCTAATATATATATTTGTCAATCCCTACAATAGCTATTGCATATAATGGTGTTCATATGGGAATGATAATACTAAATGAGCACGTGACCCAAACTTAATACATTATGGAAACTTGTTGGCTACATATTTTGTATAAGTCAATCCCAGCTTAACGCATGGCACGTAAAGGGTAATTTGGAGAGTTAATGTAAGCTTCCAATCAGCAATAGACACGTGGCAGTTCATATTGGTAATAACGGATCTACGCAGCATTAGAGCAGCTAGAAGGCGCAAGATGACGTGGCCCAACGCCCAACGGTTACTCATAAATTCAAATTCAAATTCAGGAGGGAAGCCTAACTGCAAGAATGACGTAGTGAAGGCTAACTGTGAGAGAACATGACCAGGGATCATGGAAGGACCTTTCAATAGTTGGAAGACCATTTTGACGGTTACCATTGAAAAATATAAATAGAAAAGAAGGCCCAGAATGAATGACCCAGACTCAGATCCAGAAACTAGTCGTTTACTTCATGTTTTGTTTCCAATTTTACATTTCCAATTCTTTACATTTTCAGTTTCTTCAATTCCTATACTGCACTTCATTTCCTAGGAGTAGTCTCAAGTAGTCGCTGCCGTAAACCTTTTCAAGGTTGGGTCATTTCATTGTAAGTTCTTATTTACTTAATAAAATTTAGTTTCTGGACTATTTTATATCTGTGATCATTTATAAGTTTCTTCTAAAAAGCCACCAGTAAAAGTCCTCTTCATTGAGGCTGAAAGAACTACAACACAATCATCTGATAATTGGCTGGCAATTAAAATTTTGTAAGGACTTATTGATCCTTGCTAGCACGCTTTAAATTACATAATTAACCTTCAAAAGCCAAAAAAGCCAACATATATTCTTGGCACGCCCAATGGGACTTATCTATAAATGGCTAGACATAGAGCAAGAGGAGAAAATGAATACCTAGAAGAGGGTGTGGAACGAGAGGCAGAAGTACCTAACTTAGAGGATAATGTAATATCATATCCTATGGATGCACCTATCCCATCAGATCCTCCACAAATGGTCGAACTGACCAGCACTTCAGATTATGCAACACATGTCCAATATATTGGACAAGGCCATGAAATTAGACCTTCAACTGTCCCTTCTGCCCAACTAATAAATCCATGGGGAGGTTTAGTAGATGCTATGGGGCAACAACTAATGTAAACAATGGAAAGATGGGCAACATCCTTTTTGGATCGAATGAACTCTCATCCACCAACTGTCATAAGACAGGTTGAAGAAAACATGAATTTCTTTCAACATAGATTGGCTAGAGATAAACAACCTATGCAAAATAATGGATAAACTAATGGTCAAACTAGTAATCAAAACCATGAGAGGTCATCACATGTGCCTCAGTCATGGTATGAAGCTCCTTCGAGACCATTAGCAAATCAAAATATACCATTGCCCACCAGCGAAGCCATACAAATTGGTGGATCTGGGCTAGCACAAGGAAATGGCATGAGGATGTTTTCAAATCCTATGTTTGAAGTCGTACTTGGCACACAGGGTTTCATTAATCCTGTGTTTGAATTTGCACCGGGGTTTAGAAGGATTTCTTGCTGTTGAAAGAGAAACAACACATTTTCCTCCTTTTGTAACACCTTTCGTAGGGCCTTTGCTAAGATAAACTCCAAGAGGTCAGCCATACCTTCAAAAACAACCAGTACAGCAAGGATAGCCAGACCTGAATGTACCTATATATTGACCAAAAGGCCCTCAGGCACATGGAGTTCCTCCAAACCCTGTGTTTGTTCTTCCAGTAGTGGTCCAACTAGCACAAAATATGATTTCCAGGGACCAAATTGCTGATACTATTAGAGAGATATGTGGACCTATGGCTCTGGGGGTCCAGACTCCGGTGTACAGAAATTCTTACCCAGACTGGGTGGATAAGGTACATGAATATCCAAGGGGGTTTAGAATACCAGATTTCACCCTTTTTAATAGGAATAGAAACTAGTCAACAGCATAATACATTGGTAGGTTTACAAGCCAGTGTGGTGAGTTCGCTAATAATGATTACAGGAAACTGAGAATTTTTCCAAACTCTTTAACTAGGCCAGCCTTCGTATGGTATATAAGCCTTACACCTAGCTCTATCCGAACTTGGCAGCAAATGGAGAAGGTATTTCATGCCCAATTTTTCCAAACAAAGCATGAGGTTTCTATGGCAGACTTGGCAAGGTTGAGCCAAAGGCCTGATGAGAAGGCTGCTCAATTTATTGTCAGATTTAAGAGGGCACGAAACAAATGTAGGGTTATGCTACCTGAGTTTCAATTTGTAAGATTGGCTCAAAATGGGTCGGAATTTAGGCTTTGAAATAAGTTTGATTCAACTGAGTTTCGAGACTTGGTGGAATTAACCTATAAAGTGCCTAGATATGAAGCTTTACTTGAAGAAGAACAAGATCGAAACAATGCATCATATAAGACCTATTATAGGGACCCTAACTATGAGATTGATGTAGCAGAGATCTTAGGAAAAGAGCCTATGACCTGTGAAGCATTAATTCCGAAAGATACTACAATAGATCAGTAGTTTAAAAAGAAAGACCTTCACAAGACATACTCTTTTGACATAACAAAAGAAGATGACATTTTTAATCATTTGCTTGTAGCCCATTTCCTAAAGTTACCAAAAGGAGTAAAGATCCCCAGTCTTGAAGAACTTAAAGGAAAAATGTACTGGAAATGGCACAATTTTTGGTCTCACTCAACTAAAAACTACATTGTTTTTCGAGACAAGATCCAAGAACAGATTCAGGAGGGAAGGCTAAAGTTTCCAACCAAGACCGAGAAAGCCTTAATAATTGACACCAACTTGTTTCCAGAGATTGGGGAGGCTACAGCCAATGTTGGCATCCCAGATTTCTAAAATCTCTCCTTGAAGGAATTGAAGGAAGTCACTGTGCAAATGCTGCCTTCAAGAAAGACATGAGAAGCTCACCAGTTGGTAGGCAAAGCTCTGCAAGCCAAAGGGGTGGCTCTAGTGAGGAAACATTAGATGATGACTTCCTCGAAGCAATTGTAGTTCAAAGAATGTGCCCTAGATGCAGGATGAGTTACAAATAGCTGAAGGGGCTCCCAATTGATGGGAAACAATATTACAAGGATATGTAGAAAGACCAAAAACCGGCCAGCACTTATAACAGAAGGCCATATCCAACTGGTCCTAGACAACATTCATCCTTGGTTGGCGCACCAGACACCAAGATGCAATCAAAAGAAAGAGGCCCCTACATGAAACCAGGCCACCTAACTATTATAGGGTGTGCAATCAGCCGGAATGGAAGCCTGAATTTCGCTCAGGACAGGGAACCAAGCCTAGTGGTTAGCCTCCAAGAACTGCTTCGAAGCTAGTTACGAAGATATGGGTAACAGGACCAGCAGCTAGAGTAGTGGGTTCATGGGTCCCTGGGGTTCCAGATTGGTTTGTCATGCAGAGAAAACCTAAAGTCATATCGGCACAAAGAAAGACTTTCAGAGACAAGGGAAGGATGATCAAGCCTCCTTTGGTGGGTCCAAATAATTGGGTTCTGCTCAAAAACCCAAAAATAAGGGAATCAGACATGGTTCTAATAATTTCCACGTCTCAAAAAAGGAAGATCCAGTGAAGGTATACTCACTATCAGAGGGACCTGAAAGAAAGTGGAGAAAGTACTTCTTTGGCACAGTCAAAAGGCTAGATAGAAGAAGGAGAAGGTTCAAGGCCTGCTCCTAAGATCAAAGAGAGTGCCAGTAGAGAATAGTTGACCAAAGCTCATGCTGAACTGAAAGCCAAAGAAAGATCCAACCTAGCAGGTCTTGAAAAAGCCTTAATAGAAAGTGATGATGAGATAGATGGAGAGGTTGAACTAGGCCAAGAGAAGGAATTGGCTGAAAATGAAAAGGTCGAAGCCTTCATGGCTGAACAGACTTTCCTGGTTGAAAAGCCAACAGGAGCAGATTGTAGACACCCCATTTTTTTACCGTCCTCAAGGCTTGGACGTCATCGTTTGAACACGTGATGATTATCCATGCTTGTGTTTGTTTTGAGTTTCGAAAAGTCTTGGTTGCGCGCCTTGCCTTAGAATCTCTCAACTTCTCTATTTTGTGCTTGGTTGCACCAAGAGCTTGTGGATGTGTTCCTGAGGGAAGGGGGATAGACTGTCGACCATGTCTCCTACCCACCGGCCACCTTGATTTTTAATCGGCCAAATGTGATGGCCAGCCGGCCAATTTGACTGTCAGTCGACCACTTTGATGGCCGGCCGGCCAAGTGTTGTTTTCAACAGATATTTCTGTAGACAGCTGGTAGCTGTCATTCTAGGCCATACCCCAGCCCATACCTGGACGTGGGTGTTCTGAGGAGCTACAGATTGATACATATCTATATCAATTAAGCTCTCTCACATAGGGGAGAAGACGAGGAAGAAAGAGGAAGATATATACAACTTGGAGCAAAAAAATCTCTATCTCTCTCTTTACATTTTCTGCCTCTCTCTCTAAGGTTTAGGGTTTGTTTGTGCTCAAAAGTGCATTTTCTTTGCACTTTTGCATAAAAACACCTAGTTCTCTACTTCCTTTATTGAGATGAGGTCCTTAGAGGTGATTCTTGGGGTGATTTGAAGCTTTTTTTTGTCCAAAAGTTGCTGGTTTGCTGCTATGCTTCAAGGGTAAGACTTTTGCCCCTTTTTACTGCTTTTTTGCAAAGCTTTTTAGCCTATCTTGCATCTGTTTTTGAGCTTAGCATATAACATATAAAAGTTCTATTTTTGAGTGCTCTAAATAGTTTGTTAAGGGTGTTTTAAGCTTTGGGGTTGTTTGACACCTCTTAAGGCTTGTTTGCCCTTTGTTTTGTGCCATTTTGGTTGAGCTCCGGGACCATTGTGTTTGGGCCTCCTCACCACTGAAATCTTGAGGGATTTCAGTGATGAGGATGGTGCCTTGAGGTCCTAAGAAGGAGAGGGCCACCCCCTCTCCTTGTTGTCCTTGGAAAGGGCCATTTTTGCCTCTTGAGGGAGCATCTTGTTTAAGTGTATGTTGGCCATGCTTTAACTGATTTTTGTGCTTATTATGTCATAATATAGCTTTATTTTCAGTTGGTTTGGAAACACCTTGCATGCCTTGCATACATGTCATGTAATGCCACATTTTTGCCTTAACATGCTTTAGGTGTAGACCCTTGTTTTAGCATGATTTAGGCTTAGCTTTGTGAAGCTCACATGCATATTTGTTGTGTTAAGGGACTATTTTAGGTCATTTGAGTCATTCGTGTCTTGCTTTGTATAGCTACCATGCAATCCCTCTTGAATGCCTTAAGCTTTGGCCTCTCTAGCATGCATTACTTGCATTGTTTTCAGTGGTTTGGAACCACTTACCATGTTATTTCAGTCCTTATAGCATGCTTGTATGCTTGCCTTTGATGCCTCTTTGATGCCTTACGAGGTTGTGCCTTGTGCTCCATGTTTGGTCATTGTGCATGCCCTTGAATTTAAGTCATTTAGATGCCATCTAAGTGGTCTTTAGGCTTTGTTTTAATATGTTTAAACTCTGTTTTGATCATTTAATTCATGCCATGTCTGGTTTTGCTAAGGGTAGTTCAATACCTCCTTAGCTTGCCTTAAGTACTTGGACCATTATTGCATGCTTTGCTTGTTTCGATTACTTGGTTTGGCACCTCTTTTTCATGCAATTTCAGAGCTTATGATACATGCCATATGCCCATGTTTGTCTTCCTTTAAGTGTGCTTAAAGGTTGCTTATTTGATGTTCAAGTGTTAGCCCATTTGCTTGCATGTGCGTGTGTGTATTGGTTATCATTTCCATAGCATTGGCCACTATTTTAGGCTTGTTTAAGGGCTACCTAATTTAGTATAAGTCCACCCTTTGGCATGTTATTGCATGCTTAGCTTATGACATGTTGTTGCATGTTGAAATGATGTTGCATTTGGTACGTATTCTCCTCCTTGTTTTGGTTGCTTAACATGCCATATGTTTTGCATGCTTGTGTGTTGACATTGTGCCTTGTATACTCATTTAACTTGCATGCTTGTTATATGCCTTGCATGCTTCCCATATGCTCATGTTGCATGCCTAGTTAACATACTTAGGTTGTATCGCATTTGTATGCATCTTTCACCTCTTGATCAAGCCATGATAGAGGTTGAAAGCCCCTTTGTTTGCTCATTTGCATTGCATTTCATTTGAAATCAAAGTGCATACTTGGTTTCTTGGGCCATCATGCATTGAAATGCGCGATTGATGGTCTAAGAATCGAGAACCGTGTCCCTTTGAGTCATAAACATGATAGGGGATATGTTGGTGCATACATTTGCTTGAAATACATTGCCATGCCTTGCCTGCCCTCTACTGCTGTCAAACAAGTTTCTGCAGGAAGTTTTGGCCGGTCGGCCATATATACTGCCGACCGACCAAATATATTTGGCCGAGAGCTCAATGGATGGTCGATGACCACTTCAAAATGGCCGGTGATGATCCCACTCAGCCGGTGGTGTTCCACAACACTCAGAGAAGCAACCTTGAGAGTTGTGCAATTTTCAGAGAAGCAGAACAGTCAAAGCAATGGCAAACTTGTGCATGGCGTTGGATTTCCGAGCAAACCCAAGCACGCGCGCATTGGATCCTCTTCCCGAGGCCTTTACTGCTTTCCAAGCTTAGTTAATTTACTTAATTAATTAGGTGGTTTGTAATAATTAATTAGCTTGTAGGTTAATTAAGGTTAGGGTTCATACGTCCTCCATCTCTATATCTCTCTCTCTCTCTCTCTTTTTGTTTTGTGAGTGTTTTTGCCTTAGTTTTGCACACAAACACCCACCATTATACCTTTTCTTAGAGCTGAGGCCCTTGAGGGTTGTTTTTGGAGTTGTGGAGCTGATAATTGGAACAAAACATTTCATGTTTGCTTTTGAAAGATGGTTTGCTACTCGCAAGTAGGCTTAAAATGCAGATTTTGCCACCCTCAAGTGGGCTA
>NW_021024515.1:2734072-2774181 GCF_004153795.1 Camellia sinensis
CTCAAGTTAGTCGCTGCGTAAACCTTTTCAGGTTGGGTCAATTTCATTGTAAGTTCTTATTTACTTAAATAAAATTTAGTTTCTGGACTATTTTAATATCTGTGATCATTTTATAGTTTCTTCTAAAAAGCCACCAGTAAAAGTCCTCTTCATTGAGGCTGAAAGAACTACAACACAACATCATCTGATAATTGGCTGGCAATTAAAAATTTTGTAGGACTTATTGATCCTTGCTAGCACGCTTTACATACATATTAACCTTCAAAAGCCAAAAAGCCAACATATATTCTTGGGCACGCCCAATGGGACTTATCTATAAATGGCTAGACATAGAGCAAGAGGAGAAATGAATACCTAGAAGAGGTTGTGGAACGAGAGGCAGAAGTACCTAACTTAGAGGATAATGTAAATATCATATCCTATGGATAGTCACCCTATCCATCAGATCCTCCACAAATGGTCGAACTTGACCAGCACTTCAGAATTAGCAACACATGTCGCAATAATATTGGATCAAGGCCATGAAATTAGACCTTTCAAAACCCTTTTGTTCCCCCCCCCCTTTCTTTTGCCCAACTAATAAATCCATGGGGAGTTTAGTAGATGCTATGGGGCAACCAACTAAATGTAAACAATGGAAAGATGGGCAACATCCTTTTTGGATCGAATGAACTCTCATCCACCAACTGTCATAAGACAGGTTTAGAAAACATGAATTTTCTTCAACATAGATTGGCTAGAGATAAACAACCTATGCAAAATAATGGATAAACTAATGGTCCAACTAAGTAATCAAAACCATGAGAGTCATACATGTGCCTCAGTCATGGTATGAAGCTCCTTCGAGACATTAGCAATCAATAATATACCATTGCCCACCAGCGAAGCCATACAAATTGGTGGATCTGGGCTAGCACAAGGAACATGGCAATGAAGGATGTTTCAAATCCTATGTTGAAGTCGTACTGGACACAGGGTTTTCATTAATCCTGTGTTTGAATTTGCACCGGGTTTTAGAAGGATTTCTTGCTGTTGAAAGAGAAACAACACATTTTCCTCCTTTTGTAACACCTTTCGTAGGGCCTTTGCTAAGCCTAAACTCCAAGAGGTCAGCCATACCTTTTCAAAACAACCAAGTACAGCAAGGATAGCCAGAACTGAATGTACCTATTATTGACCAAAAAGCCCTCTGCGGGACATGGAGTTCCTCCAAACCCTGTGTTTGTTCTTCCAGTAGTGTCCAACTAGCACAAAATCAATGATTTCCAGGGACCAAATGCTGATACTATAGAGAGATATTGTGGACCTATGGCTCTGGGGGTCCAGACTCCTGTGTACCGAAATCTACCCATGACTGGGTGATAAGGTACATGAATATCCAGGGGGTTTAGAATAACCAGATTTCACCCTTTTTAATAGAATAGAAAACTAGTCAACAGCATAAACATTGGTAAGGTTACCAAGCCCAGTGTGGTGAGTTCGCTAATACAGAATTACAGAAACTGAGATTTTCCAAAACTCTTAACTAGGCAAGCTTCGTATGGTATATAAGCCTTACACCTAGCTCTATCGAACTTGGCAGCAAATGGAGAAGGTATTTCATGCCCAATTTTCCAACAGGCATAGGTTTCTATGGCAACTTGGCAAGGTTAGCCAAAGGCCTGAATGAGAAGGCTGCTCAATTTATTGTCAGATTTCAGAGGGGCACGAAACAAATGTAGGGTTAGCTACCTGAGTTTCATTTGTAAGATTGGCTCAAAATGGGTACGGAATTTAGGCTTTGAAAATAAGTTTGATTACTGAGTTTTCGAGACTTGGTGGAATAACCTATAAAGGTGCCTAGATATGAAGCTTTATTGAAGAAGAACAAGATCGAAACAATGCATCATATAAGACCTATATAGGGACCCTAATCTATGAAGATTGATGTAGGCAGAGATCCTTAGGAAAAGACTATGACCCTGTGAACATATTCCGAAAGATACTACAATATGATCAGTAGTTTAAAAGAAAGACCTTCACAAACATACTCTTTTGAACATAACAAAAGAAGATGGACATTTTTAATCAATTTGTCTTGTAAGCCCATTTCCTAAATTCCAAAAGGAGTAAATGATCCCCAGTCCTTGAAGAACTTAAAGGAAAAATGTACTGGAAATGCCAATTTTTGGTCTCACTCAAACCTAAAAACTACATTGTTTTTCGAGACAAGATCCAAGAACAGATTCCAGGAGGGAAGGCTAAAGTTTCCAACCAAGATCCGAGAAAGCCTTAATATTTGACACCACTTGTTTCCAGAGATTGGGGAGGCTACAGCCAATGTTGGCATCCCAGGAATTTCTAAATCTTCCTTGAAGGAATTGAAGGAAGCACTGTGCTAAATGCTGCCTTCAAGAAGACATGAGAAGCTCACCATTGTAGGCAAGCTCTGGCAAGCCAAAGGGGTGGCTCTAGTGAGGAAACATTAGATGATGATTCCTCGAAGCCAATTGTAGTTCAAAGAATGTGCCCTAGATGCAGGTTGGAAGTTACAAATAGCTGAAGGTGGCTCCCAATTGATGGGAAACAATATTACAAGGATATGTAGAAAGACCAAAAACCGCCAGCACTTATAACATGAAGGCCAATCCAAACTGGTCCTAAGACAAATTCATCCTTGGTTGGCGCAACCAGACACCAAATGCAATCAAAAGAAGAGGCCCCTACATGAAACCAGGCCACCTAACATTATAGGGTGGCAATCAGCCGGAATGGAAGCCCTGAATTTCGCTCCAGGACAGGAACCAAGCCTAGTGGTTAGCCTCCAGAAACTGCTTCGAAGCTAGTTAGCGAAGCTATTGGGTAACAGGACCAGCAAGCTAGAGTAAGTGGGTTCATGGGTCCCTGGGGTTCCGATTTGGTTTGTCATGCAGAGAAAACTAAGTCATATGCGGCACAAAGAAAGACTTTCAGAGACAAGGGAAGGATGATCAAGCCTCCTTTGTGGTCCAAATAATTGGGTTCGTGCTGCAAAAACCCAAAAAAGGGATTCAAGACAGGTTCTAATAATTCCACGTCTCAAAAAAAAGGAAGATCCAGTGAAGGTAACACTCAACTATCAGAGGGACCTGAAAACAGAAAGTGGGAGAAGTATCTTTGGCACAGTCAAAAGGCTAGCATAGAAGCAAGGAGAAGGTTCAGGCCTGCTCCTAAGTCAGAGAGTGCCAGTAGATTTGAAATAGTTGACCAAAGCTCATGCTGACTGAAAGCCAAGAAAGATCCAACCTAGCAGGTCCCTGAAAAAACCTAATAGAAAGTGATGATGAGATAGATGGAGAGGTTGAACTGGCCAAGAGAAGAATTGGCTGAAAATGAAAAGGTCGAGCCTTCATGCCTGAACAGACTTCACTGGTTGAAAAGCCAACAGGAGCAATTGAGACACCCCATTTTTTTACCCGTCCCTCAAGGCTTGGACGTCATGTTTGAACAACGTGTGATATCCATGCTTGTGTTTGTTTGAGTTTCGAAAAGTCTTGGTTGCGCGCCTTGCCCTAGAATCTCTCAACTCTCTATTTTGTGCTTGTTGCACCAAGAGCTTGTGGATGTGTCCTGAAGGGAAGGGGGATAGACTGTCGACCAGTCTCCTACCACACCGGCAACCTTGAATTTTTCATCGGCCCAAATGTGATGGCCAGCCCGGCCAATTTGACTGTCAGTCGACCACTGATGGCCGGCCCGGCAAGTGTTGTTTCAACAGATATTTCTGTATGACAGCTGGTAAACCTGTCATCTAGGCCACTACCCCAGCCCATACCTGGCAGTGGGTGTCTGAGGAGTACAGATGATAATAATCTATATCTAATTAAGACTCTCTCACATAGGGGAGAGACGAGAAGAAAGAGGAAGATAATATACAACTTGGAGCAAAAAAAATTCTCTATCTCTCTCTTTACATTTTCTCCTCTCTCTCTAAGGTTTAGGTTTGTTTGTGCTCAAAAGTGGCATTTTCCTTCTGCACTTTTGGCATAAAAACACCTAGTTCTCCTCTTCCTTTAATTGAGATGGGTTCCTTAGAGGTGATTCTTGGGCGTGATTTGAAAGCTTTTTTTTGTCCAAAAGTTCCTGGTTGCTGCTATGCTTCAAGGGTAAGACTTTTTGCCCCCTTTTTACTGCTTTTTTGCAAAGCTTTTTAGGCCCTATCTTGCATCTGTTTTTGAGCTTAGCATATAACATATAAAAGAGTTCCTATTTTTGAGTGCTCTAAATAGTTTGTTAAGAGGTTTTTAAGCTTTGGGTTGTTTGACACCTCTTAAGCTGTTTGCCCTTTGTTTTGTGCATTTTGTTGAGCTCACGGACCATTGTGTTTGGGCTCCCCTCACCACTGAAATCTTGAGGATTCAGTGATGAGGATGGTGCCTTGAGGTCCTAAAAGGAGAGGGCCACCCCTCTCCTGTTGTCTTGGAAGGGCCATTTTTGCCTCTTGACCGGGAGATCTGTTTAAGTGTATGTTTTGGCCATGCTTTAACTGATTTTGTGCTTATTATGTCATAATATAGCTTTATTTTCAGTTGGTTTGGAAACACCTTGCATCCTTGCATACATGTCATGTAATGCCACATTTTTGCCTTAACATGCTTTAGGTGTAGACCCTTGTTTTAAGCATGATTTAGGCTTAGCTTGTGAAGCTCACATGCATATTTGGGTTGTGTTAGGGACTATTTTAGGTCATTTGAGTCATTCGTGTCTTGCTTTGTATAGCTACCATGCAATCCCCTATTGAAATGCCTTAAATGCTTGGCCTCTTAAGCATGCATTCTTGCATTGTTTTCAGTGGTTTGGAACACTTACCATGTTATTTCAGTCCTATAGCATGCTGTATGCTTGCCCTTTGATGCCTCTTTGATGCCGTTACGAGGTTGTGCCTGTGCTCCCATGTTTGGTCATGTGCATGCCCTTGATTTAAGGTCATTTAGATGCCATCTAAGTGGTCTTTAGCTTTGTTTTAAATATGTTTAACTCTGTTTGATCATTTAATTCATGCCATGTCCTGGTTTTTGCTAAGGTTAGTTCAATACCTCCTTAGCTTGCCTTAAGTACTTGGACCATTATTGCATGCTTTGCTTGATTTTCGAGTACTTGGTTTGGCAGCCTCTTTTTCATGCAATTTCCGAGCTTATGATACATGCCATATCCCATGTTTGTCTTCCTTTAAGGTGCCTTAAAGGTTGCTTATTTGATGTTCAAATGTTAGCCCATTTTGCTTCATGTGCGTGTGTGTATTGGTTATCATTCCATAGCATTGCCACTATTTTTAGGTTGTTTAAGGGCTACCTAATTTAGTATAAGTCCACCCTTTGGCAATGTTATTTGCATGCTTAGCTTATGACATGTTGTTGCATGTTGAATGATGTTGCCATTTGGTACGTATCTCCTCCTTGTTTTGGGTTGCTTAACATGCCCATATGTTTTGCATGCTTGTGTGTTGAACATTGTGCCTTGTATACTCATTTAACTTGCATGCTTGTTATAATGCCTTGCATGCTTCCCAATATGCTCATGTGCATCCTAGTTAACATACTTAGGTTGTATCGCATTTGTTATGCATCTTTCAGCCTCTTGCATCAAGGCCAGATAGAGGTGAAGCCCCTTGATTTGCTCAATTGCATTGCATTTCAAATTTGAAATCAAAGTGCATACTTGGTTTCTTGGGTCACATGCATTGAAATGGCGATTGGATGGTCTAAGAATCGAGAACCGTCCCTTTTGAAGTCATAAACATGATAGGGGACTATGTTGGTGCATACATTTGCTTGAAAACATTGCCATGCCTTGCTTGCCCTCTCTGCTGTCAAAAACAGATTCAGCAGGAAGATTTGGCCGGCCGGCATTGTTTAGTGACCGGCAAAGAATGTTTTGGCCGAGAGTTCAATTGTGGTCGATGACCACTTCAAAAATAGGCCGGTGAATGATCCCACTCAGCCGGTGGTGTCCACAATACCAGAGAAGCAACCTTGGAGTTGTGCAATTTTCAGAAAGAAACATCAAAAGCAGAGGCAAACTTGTGCATGGCGTTGGATTTTTGTCGCGAGCAAACCCGTATACGCACGCGCGTGCATTGATCTCTTCCCGAGGCCTTTAATCTGCTTTCTAGCTTAGTTAATTTTTGCCTTAATTAATTAGGTGGCGTAATAATTAATTAGCTTGTAGGTTAATTAATTTGTATATTCTTTTGGTCCTCCTAAGCGTAGGGTGAATTTGTAATAAGTGTGGGTGCGTGTTGTGTGTGTCTTCCAACCCCCATTCTTTCTCCCTTTTATTACCTGCTTTGATGGTTAGTATAGAATGTTTACTTTAGCATACCTTATGCTATGCATGCCGTGCATCATTCATTGAGTCTTGCAATGCCCAGGGTCGGCAACATCAAACTAACTGCATAAGTATTGTTCAAATCTAACTTGAAATACGTGCTACCTGTGCATTTTCCACATGTCATTTAAGACTAGCCGAGGCTACTCATAGTGACATCCACATGCGTTGCCATTAGCCCATCTTAAACTAGGATCATGCTATATGAATTACAAACTAGTTTCTGTTTTGGCTTGGAGTAACTCGGTAGCATTATGGCTTTAGCATACGCATGCGTATGAGTGTCCATAACAGCATGATTACCATGAGGCTAGCTGCTTATGTGAAATATAACTGCTTGAATGCCTGTGGGATGGAGGTTGAATTACCTAAATTGGAAAACGCATTAAAACCTGTGAGTTTTAAGCCCACTAGATAAGGCAAAACCATCCTTTTCTAAAAGCCACTCGAGGGTGGCAAAACCTGCATTTTAGCTACTTGCGAGTAGCAAACTATTTCAAAAACGAACATGCAATGTTTTTGTTCCATTTAGGCGATTTGGTCTATACTTGTTTGCTGCGCGCATAACATGTATTCTAGGCAATAAATGGATGAACACATAACGTTCAAACTGGATATCATGGTTAGTAGAGGCTGATCTTCGATCGGGCGAGAGGAGGTGCCATACTGACTTTCCCAATCGTACCCAAGCTCCCAACCGGAGGCAACATTTGGTGAATGACGACACGTGGCCTTGCAGCCGAGTCAGGGTTTCCTAAATTCCCCCATAAAAATATTTTAGGTGGCGACTCTCGTATCTGGCAAAGCAGTCCATGTTTGACACCTCTTTCAGAAAAATCTGTTTCTCAAAACGATTTGCCCGGATTTGGACTCTTTGGTTCAGATTAAGAACCGTGAACAATTTGAGAGTCCTGAACTGTTTTTAGTGAACCCAAAACGAACAGAACCAGGGGGGGGGGACTGTCCTCCCGGGGCGTTCGAGGACGCTACAGTTTCTGGCGACTCTGCTGGGATTTAAAGAAGCTTGACTCGAACTCGTGATATCCTGTTTTGATTTCCATTTATGTGTCTCTTGCATTGCATGTGCATTGGTGCGCCTAGTGTCATTCTCGGTTGCTCTATCTGTTCTCTTATCTCTCTTATATCTTGTTGCTGGTATTGCTGTACGTCAAAGCTTATTTGCCTATTTAAGTCTAACCGGTTGTGGGCTCGACAGTATGGGGAACACAAACCCCGGTCTTACGGGGCACCTTTTCGACCATTCGACCTAGTGCATATCGAAATCCTAGTGACCAATTCCAAACTAGGACAGGTTGCCTTACCTGATGTTAGGTTTTTGGAAACGCTGCGTGCATAGTGAAACCCCTAGCTCCTGACAAAAATAGGACCAGGGAGGAAACCCTACCCCTCCATAGGGGTGTTTTGGCTCTCTTTACTTGCTATGTGCTTTAGAATGCATCTCTACAAGGAACGTACATATCAGTTTGCAAGTTTGAGTATCAGACCTGAGGGCACCAGTATCAGTTTATGAGAATCAGTTATATCTGTGGGTATCCGATTCAGTATTTTGGGGGCAATGATTTTGGGCAAAAGTGATTAGTAGTAGAGTACAGTTATTCAGCTATACTAGCGTCTATTCTGATTGGTCCCAAATGCTGCGTGTTTTCTCTTTCAAGGTTCAGAGAGTTGATACAGAATAGCCAGTGTTCCCCCTTGCTGAGACAAGACAGATATCTGATCCGTCAGTCACCATTCAGTACAACGGGCTTATCATGACGCAGAATTCAGAGGAGATTGTGGTTATGATGGCCGCATCAGATCAAGGAATCACTCTGCAAAGCGAGACCAATGTCGATGTACCGCATCCACCCAGGTCACCTATCGCGCACCCGGTCGCGACCCCCCAGTTGTATCAGGCTCGTGAGCCCACCACATTCGAATTGATGGGAATGATAGGTGACCTCTAGAGATCCGTGGCCGATCTGGCCTATGGAATGTCGGCTTCGCCACCAACTGCACCATATGCCAGGAATTTCATACCATAGGAGCCCCCGCTACTGGGGCGGATTGTGATCGAGCTCAGCCAACCAGAGGTTGCCTCCAGCTACAGTAATGACGTGTCAGCAACAACCGGGCTTCGCTCTGATGTAGTAACCCAAACCCCCGATCAGGCTGAGGCCAGAGACAAGAACAAAATGAAGGCAGATGCCGATCCTATTGAACAATTGTTGTGGGCAGCCGAGGCTTTGAAAGCCAGGGGGATGAATAAGCAACAAGTATTCGCAGTCATGACTAAAGCTATGGATGATGCTTTCCCCACTCCAACCGAAGGCGGTTCAAGCTGGGTGGAAAATCGGGATGGGCCCCGTCATGCCAAGACAGTCCCTGTCATCCCTAACCTTGTACCAGGAAAAGATCAGAAAGCCAAGGCAGTGCCTGCCGACCCTTTCGCTAGTGCGTCTAGCAAGAACCCTCAGACTTCAAAGTACCTGCCTCGAGGGCGCAGAGCCTTTCATGCCCTCTACATGCCTCTGTCTAGGGCATTTCAAATATTGGCTAAAAAGGGGCATCTTAAACCCCTCGAGCCTCGGGCCCTCTCGAAGAACCTCCCTCTCTCGCATGATGCTACCTTGTATTGCGCGTACCACCAACAGTCCGGTCACAGTCCGGTCATAGTACCGATGGTTGTTTCCGCCTTCGTTATGAAGTGTAAGATTTGATCGACAATGAGGTCATCCTCCTGCCTACCTCAACAAAGTCTGTTACCACTAAGCTATTGGATTTCGAGGATACTACAAATTTGTGATCAGGGGTTGGACCACCTGCGGGCGGCTCTTGGTGTATTTTGGATGTGGCGTCTGGCACGCATTTTTGGAGCATTTGCGAATGCTAGTTTTGTAAATCCTGGCTTGCGTATCGAGTCAATCTTTTGTTTTGAGTCTGTCTCATTGTCTTGAGTCAGTCCTTTGGCTTATGGGTCTGTCTTGTTGTAGCGAGTCAGTCCCCTTTGTATAGAATGTCGGGTGATTCCG
Organism: Camellia sinensis; assembly: GCF_004153795.1. Taxonomy (NCBI): domain Eukaryota; kingdom Viridiplantae; phylum Streptophyta; class Magnoliopsida; order Ericales; family Theaceae; genus Camellia; species Camellia sinensis. The sequence continues at coordinate 2,743,450 of NW_021024515.1, forward strand.
GAACTGTTGCCTCGAACACCGTTTTGTTTTGTAATTATCCTTTTGCTTTTCTTTTGAGTCTATCTCTATCGTGGAGCTAGTTGCAACCAGGGAATTTGAATGAAACAGCTGCGGCTATCATGTTTCCATGCTTACTACTATTCTGAATTAGTTGTGCCAGGGGACTTGAATGGAACAGCAGTACATTCCACCTGTTCTCTTGTGCCTGAAAATCATTGCATTGACCTAAGTTTTTCAAAACATTTTGAACACTGCGGTGAAAACAAAAAGGAAGGAATTCCTCGGGTTTTGCAAACTTTGATCAAATTAAGAGAAAGAGAGGCGTGCTAAGCCCTTAATGATTGAAATCATGCTTGTCAGCGTGAGTACTGAGAAGGACCCTGGCATGATCCAGACTGGTTCCACACTATCTTCAGCGCGAACGATTCGTCGCTTCTTTAAAAACTTTCAAAAAAAAAATGTTTTGCGCAGTCCTGCGAATACCTATGTGGAATCGCTCTTGAGATTGTGTAGCTTAGGATCGCTCTCAGCCTCAAGACTCGAGCCCTTGTTTTAAAGCCTTGAACCACAATTTGGAGTGTTCAACGATCGACCATCAAGAGAGGCCTGTGTGGCCAGATTGGAAGCAGCCCTCGAACAAGAGGCACCAAAGCCAGATCAAGAAGATCAGATCTCATCAGAAGAAGCTTGTAAAGCTAGAACAGAAGCACCCCTCCAAACTAGGGGCAAAAATGTCCGATTTGCTCGAAGAGCCGAAGATGGGTCCTTCAGTAAGTCAATGCAACAACCACTCTCCTGGATACGGATGGCTTCAAAACCCTAAAACCCTAAAACCATTTGGCATGGACTTGTTACACTTTTACCCTTTGAGCGGCTCGCTGGGCCGAAAACCTGGAAGGACAACCCATGCAAAAGTTAGAGCAAAAGAAAATATATACAAAAAAAAAAGAGAAAAAAATATACAAAAGAGAGAAAAAATACAAAAAAGAAAAAATAATAATAATATACAAAAGAGAAAAAAAAAAGAAAGGGAAGAAAGAAAAAGGAAAGAAAAGCTCGCAAGGTCGAAAACCCGCATCGGGCGCCTTGGCAAAAGTTAGAACCTAAAAGGTGAAGGTTAAAATACCCGAGTGTACCTTAGCCGGAACTACGTAAGGCTTGATTCCCATGTTTGGGATACGTAGGCAACTTCATCTTGAAGTCCAGCCCCCAACGCTTTCATAGCGCCTCAGTCCATGTAATGGTTTTGATTATTCTTGCCCTCCCCGAATCCGATAGTTCGGTTGTGACAACCAGATACGTAGGCAACTTAATCCCGAAGTCCAGCCCCCAACACCTTCAAAGTGACTGTGTCCATATATTGGTTTTGACCATCTTCGTCTTCTCTGTATCCGAGAGAGTTCGGTCGCGATCATCACTAGTGAGGACTGTTTACAATATGCTGCGGCATCATCCAGACAAGGGGCAACTTTCCGTTGCCATGAGTCGCCGTTCAAACCAGGGGCAACTTTCCATTTCCGTGCAGCGTCCTTCAAACAAGGGGTAATTTTCCATTGCCTCCGAACCGAGGTTGCGCATCTCGAGGGTAAGGTTCGTGCTTGTTTAGCACCGGCCGTTTGCGAAAATAGTTTTTGAAATTTTTTACTGAGGTTGATTATTTTCTCGAAAACTATTTCATTTCTCCAAAACTTAGACCGTTTTGGACCCAAAAAAGGAAAATTTTCAGTGCTCATGGCCTGACTTGCATAATTTTCAAATCAAAAATCGAACAAGTGTATTAATCTAACTCTCATATTGGTCAAAATTGTTTTAGTAGAAAACCAAAACAAAAATGGTCATAATGATGAACTAGGGGCACAATTGAGTCAGGCGTTCTATCTTTCCCCATCGCCAACATACTTGCCAAAAAGGGCACAACTCAAGCTGTCATTAAAGGGCTGAAAGCTCTCTCAGCCTCCGAGCAACAAGGTAATGAACCAAGTGCGAAGCGCGAATCTGAAGGGATCAAGATACTCCGTTCCCTTACCTGGGGCATCGACCGAGCGCCACCGAAAGAAACAGCCGTGAGCTAACAATGTTGGGCATGAACCCACAACTTCCTATTCATCCATTAAACACCCCGGGGAGGGATAAAAAAAATGAGAGAATAAAGAATAGAGAGGTGTAAGTTGAGAGAAAGAGTGAGCAAAAAGGGGTTTTGAGAGAAAAACCGAGCTTGAGTGCCAGAGGGATGTGAGAATCTCAAATAAGAAAGGGTGGGAAACAATACCCAGAGAAACCGGCTCCTCGTGATCTGAGGTCCCCCGTCTTCGTTAACGTGTCTGTATGTCGTGTCTTTTGTCTTGTTTACTTCAACCTTTGTTTTGAGTCTTTTTCGAGTGTGTTTCGTTGTGCTTAGGTTGTTTACCTTTTTTGTCTCCGCTGTTGAGTCATTCTCGCTATGTCCAATTGTAAGCTCACTACCCCAGTTTAAAAAAAAAAAACCTTTTTCAATTTCAAAAATTAATCGTTTTGTGCTCAGAATGCTGTGCCATTCTCAACATTTGTGCAAAAACATGATTTGGTTCTTTCATACAACTGCAGGGTCCACCCCTGACAAGTGTGAACAGGAAAACCTGGGCCTCTTTGAAGATTCTGGGTTTTAGATCGCATCTGAGTGTGCTTCAACTTCAGTAGATTCAACCTTCATGGTCCGTCTTGTCAGATTTGGGCTGTTTGTTCAGGATCCGCTGTGTACAAAATGAACCAAGCGCTATGTTATGAGCTGTATGCAGATTAATCCCTAGTAGAGTATGAGCCGAGTGTTCAGAATGTGCAGTGGTTGGTATGGGTTGTTTTGCTGTTGGCTGGTTCGTTATCTGATTGTTACAATGCAAATGTTCAATTTTCATACAACAGATCAATTTCATTTGAGATGTAACATGATGCAATGCGATGTAATATATGAAATGTACAAATGCAACACTTTTTCAGACAAAAAGTTTGTTTCTTTTCATCATCTTTTTCAAGTACATGGTTTTGGAAATAAAAATATGCTTGCGGCAGTACAAGGTACTCTAGCTGCTAGCAAAAGGTACAAAAGGAAAAGAAAAAGAAAAAAAAAGAAGAAAAAATCTGGATCAATGACAAAGGATCTCAGGGCTGGGAGTCTGTCCTAGTCCTCTTCCTGGACGAAGGTACAGGAGCATCATCAGCGCTGTCATCTGAGTCCGAGCCGTCTCCGGTCTCCTCCGACGACGACTCTGCATCCGCCTCCACCTCCGACTCCTCGTCATCGTCATCAAGGACTAGAGCCCGCGAGCTACTCCCGACGTGAGTGCGCCCTGCCTTGGTGCGGGGGAATACTCTGCCCTCTCCATCTCCTCCGGCAAGAACAGAAGGCCTGGCTGGAACACCTCCCACAATGGGAATTTGGAAAGGAGGCTGAAAAGTATGAGAGGCAAACATATCAGCATGCTGTGAGTAGTGTATCAGTGCAGAATGCAGTGCATGAATGCAGTGTGTGAGTACTGTGAGCAATGTATCAGTGCAGAATGCTGTGTATGAATGCAGTGTGTGAATACTATGAGCAGTATATCAGTCCAGAATGCAGTGTATGAATGTAGTGTGTGAATGCTGTGAGTAGTGTATCACTGCAGAATGCAGTGTATGAATGTAGTGTGTGAATACTGTGAGCAGTATATCAGTGCAGAATGCAGTGTATGAATGCAGTGTGTGAATACTGTGAGCAGTATATCAGTGCAGAATGCAGTGTATGAGTAGAGTGTGAGAATGCCGTGAGCAGTTTATCAGTGCAGAATGCAGTGTATGAGTATAGTGTATGAATGACGTGAGCAGCTTATCAAGTGTTATGTTGTGCACCAGATTATGTGAAGCAACTTATGAGTATGGTTTGAGACCGTGATCAGAAGAACATACCGGAATGCTGTAGAGGGCCAGGAGGTCGAAAGTCCGCTGCAACATCCCCATCATGGAGGCATTCAGCTCCAAGGACTGCCGGGTGTGCTCGGAAGAAGCCTGCAAATGTATCAAATGCATTAGTATTCTGCGGAATATCAAATAAACTGAAATGAAATGCCAATACAAGATGCATAAAATGTAGTAATACATACCGGAGGCAAGTCATGGAAACCGACCAACTCATGGTCAGCCAGAGGAGGAGCAAGGGGGATCTGGTAGGTCGCCCCACCCTGCCCTCGGCATGTCATCATCGTGGGTAGCGCTAGCCAGCTAACCCCCCGACCCCTCCGAGCTCCGCTCTTGCCACGGACACGAGCTGTCCTCAATGTCCCTGCCCCCGCTACCGCTCTAGCTACTGGCGCCGCAGGTCCCCCTCTCTCAACTCGGCGGCCACTACTCAGAGGCCGTATAATGTACGTCTGAACATACTCTGAGTAGTCGCCCTCGCCCCTAAATCCCTCCGCGTCCCAGCCGATCGTGTAATCGGCCATCTCCTCGGCGGTGAACCTCTTGGTGTCCCTCATGTGGGTAGGAGGCGGACCCAGAACTATCTGCTCTGGCAAGCCCAGGGTCTGGTGTAGGAAACGCTCACCCAAGTACCAAGCCCGACAGACCGGGCCCTCCAGCAAAATTCGGAAACGTGCAGTCTCCTCTGCATCTGCAAACCGATCCCGAGTCACGGCTGGCAGTGGAGCCCAAGGCTGCCAGGTGATCTGAAAATGAAATACAGATTGTTATCTACTATTATTGACAATCCAGTGTAAAGCGAAGCTTAAATGAACCGCAAGTAAAACATACCTCTGTGGGGGTAATAGTGTCGAAGTAGCGGCGGAAAAAGATGAATGTCTCCCGGGGCCTCCGCACGCACCACACGTCAAAGCGACGCGAAAATGGGACGACGAGAGGGGTCTCTACGTCTTGCACTGGGGCGAGTCTCGGGAAGTAGGCGTAGACCCACAACTGCAGAGCCAATACCAGAAGGTTTATCAGATAAAGCAGAACACAAAATAAAGCAGAAATTATAGGACCGTGTATTGTGCAGTGTATTGAGCAGAGTGTATAGTGTGTGCAGTGTACAATCAGTGTAAAGCAGAGTATGTGTGTGCCGTGTGTGCAGTATACGATCAGTATGAAGCAGACCACAGTGTGTGCAGTGTACAGAGTACAGAAAATGTAAAGCAGAAATGAAAAGCAAAGGAGAAAACATACCTCCCAAGCTCGCCAGTAGCCCCCGAGCAGCTGTCCGCTGCAACGGGAGGCTGAGCTCATGTACCCGTACAGAGTGGCCAAGGCAACGCCACCCCAGTCATAGCGCAAGATCCGGGTGACATGCACGAGAGCGCTGAGCAGGCAGAGGGGCACAGTGTTCGCCCAGTCGGCGAAAATAATCTTCTCTAGCAGGAACATGACAAAGCCGCGCGCGTATCGCTCCACCGCCTCCTGAGTCATCGGAGCCTCCTCGACTAAGGCTGGCTGGACTCTAAACTGGACCTCGAACCATGAATATCGAACGAAGCCGGGACGTACGAGAGGTGGCACCTCACCAAGCAGGTAGAACTGAGCAGCCTCCCACTCGTCCATGTCGGTGTCGAAGGGGATCGGATCACCCCCTACCCCGATGCCGGTGAGCATCGAGAAATCATATGGAGTCATCGTCATGTCTCCCGCGATGGAGAAGTAGAAAGAATCGGTGGTGTCCCACCACCTCTCCACTAAAGCAGCAAGGAGAGGCCTGCTCGCCGTAAGGCGTGAGAGTCCCCTGCAGAATGCGCCAAATCCGGCCTCGTCAACAATGCGACGAACTGCGTCCGGTAACTCCATGTACCAGTCCCTGGCTGCAACATTCCCATACTCGCAGACAATATGGGAATCTCCCTGTTCAAAAGCAAATAGTTGCGAAGAATGTAAAATGTATAGTTTTGAAGAATATTCAGAATTGGTGGCAATATAGCGTGTGTGCACATTTTCAGGTTCAAACAAACATCGGGTGCTGGTGTGCTAGCAGGGAACTACAACATGTGATGTATCAGTGTGTTTAAGTGGTTCAATACAGATATAGCGTGTGTGCACGTTTTCAGATTCAAATAGGTGCCGAGTGCCGGTGTGCTCGCAGTGGAATACAGTGTGTACTGTGTAAGTGTGTCTGAGTGATTCAGGGCCAGTGCAGTGTGTGTGCACATGTCAGTTTCAAACAGGTATCAATTGCAAGTGTGTTCACAGTTAACTACAATATACAGTGCATCAGTGTATCTGAGCTAAGCAGTTAAAGAATATAATTAAACATGGCAGTTAAGTGTTCTACATTGCAGAAAATGAAACGGGGGAGAGTATACCTCGGAAGCGCCATGTGATAAATGTGACTCCGGCTCACGCAGAAGCAGCTCTGGTGGCACCCTCCTGTCAAAACTCCGGAACTGGCGAAGCCTGTCGAGAGGAAGCACGTGAATCGCCGGCCGGTAGGTCGCCGGGTCGAACGGGCAAACGCTCAAGGGGAGGAGCTCGGCCTCTGGGTCCATCTCGTGATCCTGGGGAGTCCTGCCCCGTGGAACATCACCCGACATGTCAAAAGTGGTGTGAAGACAGCCGGAAAAGTGGAAACTAGATGAGAATATGAAAGGTCAACCGAAAAGTCAACCCCAGGAGGGCGGAAAGTGGCCGAAAAAGCCGGAATGTGGAAAATATACAGAAATGAAGAAAAACTTGGGGGAAACAAACCCCAAGAGGCGGAAATCGAAAAAACTACACCAAAACGAAGTTTCGATCGGATGAAAGTGTTCGAAACGCGATGAACTTCACGAATCAAACGTCGAAAAGGGCGCGAAAATCAAGGAAAACGAGGAAATGAAGAGAAGAAAATACTCTAGAGGGAGGGAGGAGAGAATTTCGGCTAAGTGGAAGTAAAAAAAATAGGGTTTGGAACCCTATTTTAAAAGACCCGAGCCAAAAAGACAAAACTGCCCCGAGTCAGGCATTTTTGGCCGGCCGGCTACATTTTTGGCTGGTCGGCCAAATATTTGGCCGGTGAGATGTTTCGATAGCCGGTGGACAGCCGGTGACTTCCCCTTTTGGCCGGTGAGCCTCCTACAGCCTTGTTTGGGTCAAATGTGTAGTTTGGGGCCTTCATTTCCCGAGGAAGTGCAAGAAAAGTGCATTTTCGAAGCTCGATCGGCCCCTGTTTTGACCTCGGACCGTGTCTTCTGTGCGTGGCACTCGGATATGTGCAAGGTGTATCCTTTTTGTATCCTTTTGTCTCTTTTAAAATTTGAAAGTTGCCCCACGTGGGTTATATTACAACGCTCTATCGTGAACGCGCGCTGATTTTGCGTCATTTCTGTCACGTCGTTGCACACACATCTCGCATTGTCATGCGCATGTCATAATCATGCATAATCATGCATTCAAAATAACAAAATTCATGTATTTGCCCGGTCTGGCGAGACCTTAAACCCACTCGGTTGCATTGTCATGCATTTCAAACGACGCGCGTGGTTGCCTATTCGGGTTCACATGTATTGTCATGCATATCAAAAAACATGCGTGGTCACGCACTTACATCAACATGCATTGTCATGCATCTCAAAAGTCGCGCGTTGTCGCGCATTTCAAAATCATGCATTATCATGCATTTTCAAAAGAAAAACAAAAAAAGAGAGCAACATGCATCGCTACGGTCTGGCGAGACCTTAAATACGCTCGGTCTAGGAGACCTTAAATCCTCCGAACGTGTAAGTCCTTCAGTGTTTGTCGTGCCCGAACGACTTTTGATAAGCTGCATTATACATGTATTTCAAGCGACTCGCGTTGTCGCATATTCAAGTTCACGTGCATTCCAAAAGCCGCACGTTGTCGCCCATTTCAAGATCATCTGCATTGTCATGCATCTCAAAAGCCGCACGTTGTCACGCATTTCAAAATCATGCATCATCATGCATTTGCATTTCAAAAACAAAACAAAAAAAAAAAAAGTGCATATGTCATGCATCATTGTAAATAGTGCATATGTCATGCATCATTGTTAAATAGTGAATATGTCATGCATTCATTGAAAATAGTGCATATGTCATGCATACCACTGTAAATAATGCATATGTCATGCATCTTACGGCAAATATTACATTTATGCCCATCCATTGCATATTGTAGATATTGCATTATAGCTTGCATGCATCCACTGCATCACCTCCATCTAGGGTTTGCGTCTTTCCTTGTTGAGCTTGGTCTGGTATGTGCCCATACTTTTCACGTCTATACACTCATAGTTCTGTATGACCGTTCTATGTTAGACGTGATTTGTTCGTGTCCATGCCTTTCCTAGGCAAGATACGGCTTGGCCGTAGGCCTTAATCCACCGTATCCATTCCATTGCATACTTGTAAACAGTGCATTGTAGCTTGCATGCATCGACTGCATCCCCCCCATCTGTGGCTTGCGCCTTTCCATGTTGAGCTTGGTCTGGTTTGTGCCCATACCTTTCATGTCTATACACTCATAGTTCTGAATGACTGTTCTATGTTACACGTGGTTTGTGTGTGTCCATGCCTTTCCTAGGCAAGATTTGGTTTGGCTGCTTGCCATATCCATTGTATATATATTACATTACAGTGTAATTTTCGCATCCAGCATTAGGATCATTGTTCTTTCTTCAGCGGGTCATTTTCCCACTTATGTCATTCCACCCAATTACTTGTTCTTGTGTCCGTCTACATCACTCATAGTTTTGTGTGACCTTTGCTATGGTAGACGGACTTGTTACCTCCATCAATCTATTTGACATTTGTGTGCTTTGAACCGCCCATGATTGGATCATGATTCAATTGCATTGCATTTTCATTTGCATTATTATGCATAGTTTTGTATATATCGCATATCATTTTGCATTCATTTTGCATGTTGTGCATGTAGCTGATAACATCGTACCTGTTGAGTTGTTTTCTTTACAGGCACGATATTGTATGTACGATTCATTTGCAGCTGGTGCAACGAGACGAACCGCACAGGTATTGTATCCTCCGAGTGAGACGTATCGAGAATTGCATAATTCTCTTACATCCTTTCTGCATTGTAGTGTAGTTTGGTGTATGCTAGCTTAAAACTATCGCATGTTATACTTCGTTACAGCTTTCTTTGTATGATCATAAGTTATGTTCGGCTCCTTGCATTGTCAGTTGCATTTTGCCCCTGCCTTCGGGCGCATATCTTTGTTTGTCTTGCATGTTTGTCTAAGTCTTCGGCCTTGTCAAAAATGGGTCGTCTCTGGGCTTTGACATTCACTCTCGTCATTGTTATGACTTTCGAGTTCTGTCAAAGAGGGGCAACTGTAGACACCCCATTTTTGACCGTCCTCAAGGCTTGGACGTCATCGTTTGAACACGTGATGATTATCCATGCTTGTGTTTGTTTTGAGTTTCGAAAAGTCTTGGTTGCGCGCCTTGCCTTAGAATCTCTTAACTTCTCTGTTTTGTGCTTGGTTGCACCAAGAGCTTGTGGATGTGTTCCTGAGGGAAGGGGGGTAGCTTGTCGACCAAGTCTCCTGCCCACCGGCCACCTTGATTTTCAATCGGTCAAATGTGATGGCCAGCCGGCCAATTTGACTACCGGTCGACCACTTTGATGGCCGGCCGGCCAAGTGTGGTTTTCAACAGATATTTCTGTAGACAGCAGGCAGCTGTCATTCTAGGCCATACCCCAGCCCATACCTGGACGTGGGTGTTCTGAGGAGCTATAGATTGATACATATCTATATAATCAAGCTCTCTCACATAGGGGAGAAGAAGAGGAAGAAAGAGGAAGATATATACAACTTGGAGCAAAAAAATCTCTCTCTCTCTCTACATTTTCTACCTCTCTCTCTAAGGTTTAGGGCTTGTTTGTGCTCAAAAGTGCATTTTCTTTGCACTTTTGCATACAAACACCTAGTTCTCTACTCCCTTTATTGAGTTGAGGTCCTTGGAGGTGATTCGTGGGGTGATTTGAAGCTTTTTTTTGTCCAAAAGTTGCTGGTTTGCTTCTGTGCTTCAAGGGTAAGACTTTTGCCTCTTTTTACCCTTTTTTTGTAAAGCTTTTTAGCCTATCTTTCATCTATTTTTGAGCTTAGCATATAACATATAAAAGTTCTATTTTTGAGTGCTCTAAATACTTTGTTAAGGGTGTTTTAATCTTTGGGGTTGTTTGACCCCTCTTAAGGCTTGTTTGGCCTTTGTTTTATGCCATTTCGGTTGAGCTCCGAGACCATTGTGTTTGGGCCTCCTCACCACTGAAATCTTGAGGGATTTCAGTGATGAGGATGATGCCTTGAGGTCTTAAGAATGAGAGGGCCACCCCCTCTCCTTGTTGTCCTTGAAAAGGGCCATTTTTGCCTCTTGAGGGAGCATCTTGTTTAAGTGTATGTTGGCCATGCTTTAACTGATTTTTGTGCTTATTATGTCATAATATAGCTCTGTTTTCAGTTGGTTTGGACACACCTTGCATGCCTTGCATACATGTCTTGTAATGCCACATTTTTGCCTAAAGCTTTAGGTGTAAGACCCTTGTTCTAGCATGATTAGGCTTAGCTTTGTGAAGCTTTCATGCATATTTTGATTGTGTTAAGGGACCGTTTTAGGTCATTTGAGTCATTCATGTCTTGCTTTGTATAGCTACCCCATCATGCCTTAAGCTTTTGGCCTCTCTAGCATGCATTACTTGCATTGTTTTCAGTGGTTTGGAACCACTTACCATGTTATTTCAGTCCTTTATAACATGCTTGTATGCTTGCCTTTGATGCCTCTTTGATGCCTTATGAGGTTGTCCTTGTGCTCCATGTTTGGTATTGTGCATGCCCTTGAATTTAAGTCATTTAAGATGCCATCATCTAGTGGTCTTTAGGCTTTGTTTTAAATATGTTAAAACTCTGTTTTGATCATTTAATTCATGCCATGTTTGGTTTTGGCTAAGGGTTAGTTCAATACCTCCTTAGCTTGCCTTAAGTACTTGGACCAATTATTACATGCTTTGCTTGTTTCAATTACTGGTTTGGCACCTCTTTTTTCATGCAATTCAGAGCTTATGATACATGCCATATGCCCATCGTTTCTTCTTTAAGTGTGCTTAAAGGTTGCTTATTTGATGTTCAAGTGTTAGCCCATTTGCTTGCATGTGCGTGTGTGTATTGGTTATCATTTCCATAGCATTGGCCAATGTTTTAGGCTTGTTTAAGGGCTGCCTAATTTAGTTTAAGTCCACCCTTTGGCATGTTGTTGCATGCTTAGCTTATGACATGTTGTTGCATGTTGAAATGATGTTCATTGGCACGTATATTCTCTCCTTGTTTTGGTTGCTTAACATGCCATATGTTTTGCATGCTTGTGTGTTGACATTGTGCCTTGTATACTCATTTAAACTTGCATGCTTGTTATATGCCTTGCATGTTTCCCATATGCTCATGTTGCATGCCTAGTTAACATACTTAGGTTGCATCGCATTTGCATGCATCTTTCACCTCTTGATCAAGCCATGATAGAGGTTGAAAGCCCCTTTGTTTGCTCATTTGCATTGCAATTTCATTTGAAATCAAAGTGCATACTTGGTTTCTTGGGCCATCATGCATATTAAATGCGCGATTGATGGTCTGAGAATCGAGAACCGTGTCCCTTTGAGTCATAAACATGATAGGGGATATGTTGGTGCATACATTTGCTTGAAATACATTGCCATGCCTTGCTTGCCCTCTGCTGCTGTCAAAAACAAATTCAGCAGGAAGATTTGGCCGGCCGACAAGTGTTTAGTGCCGACCGGCAAAGAATGTTTGGCCGAGAGTTCAATTGATGGTCGATGACCACTTCAAAATGGCCGGTGATGATCCCACTCAGCCGGTGGTGTTCCACAATACTCAGAGAAGCAACCTTGGGAGTTGTGCAACTTTTCAGAGAAGCAGAACAGTCAAAGCAGAGGCAAACTTGTGCATGGCGTTGGATTTCCGAGCAAACCCGAGCACGCGCGCATTGGATCCTCTTCCCGAGGCCTTTACTGCTTTCTTAGCTTAGTTAATTTGCTTTATTAATTAGGTGGTCTGTAATAATTAATTAGCTTGTAGGTTAATTAATTTGTATTATTCTTTTGGTCCCTCCGAGCGAGGGTGAATTTGTAATAAGTGTGGGTGCCTGTTGCGTGTCTTCCAACCCCACTTCTTTCTCCCTTTTACTTACCTGCTTTGATGGTTAGTATTAGGACATGTTTACTTTAGCATACCTTATGCTATGCATGCGTACATCACTCATTTGTCTTGCATGCACCAGGCTCGGCGCATCATACTAACTACATAAGTATTTCAACTCTAACTTGAATGCGTGCTACCTGTGCATTTTCACATGTCATTTATAGACTAGCCGAGCCTACTCTAGTGACATTCCGTATGCGTTGCTTTAGCCATCTTAAACTAGGATCATGCATATGATTACTAACTAGTTTTTGTTTTTGGCTTGGAGTACTCGGTAAGCATTTATGCTTTAGCATACCGCAATGCGTGTGAGTGTTGCCATAATAGCATGATTACCATGAGGCTAGCTGCTTATGTGATATAACTGCTTGAATGCCTGTGGATGGAGGTTGAATTACCTAAATTGGAATAACGCATTAAAACTGTGAGTTTTTAAGCCCACTAGATAATGGCAAAACCATCTTTTCTAAAAGCCCACTCGAGGGTGGCAAAACCTGCATTTTAGCCTACTTGCGAGTAGCAAACCATCTTCAAAACGAACATGCAATGTTTTGTTCGAATTTAGGCGATTTGGTCTATACTTGTTTGCTGCGCGCATAACATAGTAATTCTAGGCTAATAAATGGAATAAGAACACATAACGTTTTCAAAACTGGATATCATGGTTAGTAGAGGCCGATCTTCGGATCGGACAAGAGGGGGTGCTCATAGCTGACCTTCTCCAATCGTACCCAAGCTCTCGAGCTGAGGCAATCTTTGGTGATGACGGACACGTGGCCTTTGGCATCGAGTCAAGGTTTCCTAAATTCCCCCATAAAAAATATTTAGGTGGCGACTCTGTATCTGGCAATGCAGTCCATGTTTGGCACTTCTTTCAAAAATTTGTTTCTCAAAACGATTTGCCGGATTTGGACTCTTTGGTTCAGATTAAGAACCGTGACAATTTGAGAGTCCTGAACTGTAGTGAACCCAAAACGAACATAACCGGGGGGGAGGGACTCGTCCTCTCGGGGCGTTCGGGGATGTCTACACAGATCATAAACAAATTGCTTCGAAGGAACCCACCAGCACTGAGGTACCAAAGTGCAGTATGGAGAATGGCTTCCAAGCTTCAGAGCAGACTAATATGGAAGGAGAGCAATCGCAGCCAGTGGTGCAGTTTGGCTCATTCCCCCTAGTGCCAATAAATATGGTTTATGTGCTGCCATAGGAATTCTGAGCTGAGGAGGGAAACCAAGAACGTCAAGAAGATGACCCTATTCCAATTTCTAGTGAAGATTCATAGGCCAACATGGTTCAAGATAAATCAGAAGTGGCCAAGCCAATGGAAACTAATGAAGAAAGAGAGAAGGTGAGCATTAACCTCTCATACCCCTTCGAATACCCGACAATATCTATGTCCTAGCATGTTAAGCCCCTATATATTAAGGCTTATTTCGATGAGATACAAATAAACAGGGTGTTAGTGGACAATGGGGCAGCAGTGAACCTGCTTACGAGATTCACATTGAAGAAGATGGGGAAAAGAACCCCTAGGTTGATCCCAACAAGCACAACCATTGTTGGCTTTGCTGGGGATAAGCAGATGGCTCAGGGTATTCTGCCTATCAACCTGAGTATGGGAACCAGAGATTGCATGACGGCATTCTTTGTTATAGACAGTAATGTTAAGTATAATGCTTTGCTAGGCAGAAATTGGATCCACACCAACAAATGTGTGTCTTCCTCTCTACATCAAAAGATGATGATAGCATTATGCAATGGGGAGACAGAGGAGATCAATGCAAATCCACAACCATTTATTGCTGGTGCTGATTTTACTGAGGCCAAGTTATACACTAAAGGGGTGGTCCCACTCAGTGTGCTGAGGAAGTTTGATGGAACAGCCGAAGTGACGGCTGATGAGAAAGTAGCACACCTGAATTATCTAGTATAGGAGAGTGCTGATGAATAGTTCATCACCAAAGATGACACTAATGCTTGGTTGTAGGCAAAAAGATCAAGATAAAGAAGCCAGACCATTGGCTTTAATCAAATTTTCAGCATTAGGCGTAGAGTCAATAGTCCAGAAAGTGCAGGAAAAAGAAAGAGAGGCTATGATGATTGGTTGTAATCAAGAGCAACAAAAGGCCAAACTTTGACTCTTGGAAAATACTGTGCATTGGACATTGAAATAAAAGTCTAGGAAATATAAGAAGAAGAGGCTTTGTGGACAGATTTTGTCTATGAAAAAGAAAGTAGGTATGTTGAACCAGAAAGGACAAAGGTAGAACCAGATGAAAGGGTGTAATGGCCCCGACCTCCGATTAATGCTAATTCACGATTAATTATTCTTAATAGTAATTTAGGAAGGATTTGGGATTTATTTGCATCTGTATTGCATTATTTATGTGTTTCTATCTGTTTGCGATAAAATGATCTGTTCATGTCTTTGACTTTAAATTGCGAATTGAAAGCCTTATCGGCGTCCGAATCAGAAATCGATTTGATTTACGTGTTAGTTAGGATTTATGGAATTTTATGGTAGGTTTAATAAAAATTCGGTTCAGAGCGATTAAATTAGATTAAATAACGTTAAATTACATTAGTTCAATTATTTACGATATTGCCATTAGTGGGCGACTTACGTACCATTGCTTGGAACTCAATTGCATACACTTCACAATATTTCCTTCAGCCATTTTTGTAACCAAAAAACGTAGGAGAGTGAGAGAGGTGAAAACTTAGCTTCAACAAGGGACTTGGCTCAGAGACTTGAAGAATTGGTAGAATATTTGCAAAATTGAGCTTGCTCACCTATAATTCAAGACTTAAGGTAGGAGACTCATCCTCTCACTTATGTATTTGAGTTGTTCTAGCATGGTCCATGGTAGTAGTAGTGATAGAAGTCTAGTTGTGGCTTAAAATGTTGAATTTAGAGCTAAATCATGCATGCATGTGCATATCTTGAAGTTTGAAGTTGTTTTCATGGAAATTCTTGCATGCATGTTTACATTTTGGTTGAAGTCCATGATTTCATCTTGATTTTGAAAGAATTGGCTCTTGGGAGCATGAATTGGAAACCTTGAGATTGATTAAATTCATGCATGTTACATATTTTTCATGTTCTTGAAGTTTATTTGAAAATTTTGTTTAATTGAACTACCTTTGGGCTTTGATTTCTCAAATTGATCTTTGAAACATGTCATATTATGAGTTTACAAGTGTTTTCCAGAAATTTAGCCCAAAAAGATCGAATTTGATGCATTGTAGTTGAGTTTTGAGCTTGAGGTTCGAATCTGGAAATTCCAGATTTTGGACTCAGGCTCGAGCGGAAAACTACACGCTCGAGCTTACATACTGGGTTCATGCAGTATGCTCGAGCGGGTAAGATGACGCTCGAGCGGGAATTTCGTGTATCTAGTACTTTGCCTGTGTTTACAGTCCGCTCGAGGGGGGTAATGCACGCTCAAGCGAGGACTTGTGTCTCACGCTCAAGCGGGTATCGAGCGCCCATCGAGCGTGAATTTCATGCATCCAGCACTTTTACTGTAGCTTGCAATCCGCTCGAGCGGAGTAATCCACGCTCGAGCTGATTCCTTTTGCCTGCATTTTCGCTCAAGCGTGGAAGGCCACGCTCGAGCGGGACCCCTGTTTCAGTAAAATTTTGAAAAGTGTTTTAAAGTGCATCTTTGCATCCTCATTCCATCCTAGGCATTCCTAGGCCATGTTTTAGACTCTATTTAAGACTCTATAGTGAGGATTTAAGGCTATAAACACACTAAGAACTATCGATGTAAGTTTTGTACAATTAGAATGTGTGTTTCAAGTGTGTATCTGTATGTGTCATGTAGGTCACGTGCCACGTCCTATCTGATCGATCTGCTCTGTCTGTCTATCTCTAAGCCCACCGTGAGTAATGATTCTGTAAAGTTATGTTCAACTTAAGTATTTTCTGACTGGTGTTGTATAATCTGTTCTCTGAAATGTTATCTTACTAATGATGAATGAATGTCCTATTTTCTGAAAAGTAATTGTGGCACCCTTAGTTCACGTGGCCCTCGCCCGGGGGTAACAATACCGTAGCCAATCTGCATGTGGCCCTCGCCCGGGGGTAACAATACTGCGGCCAATCTGTATCTGGCCCTCGCCCAGGGGTAACAACACCGAGATTAATCTGCACGTGGCCCTTGTCTGGGGCTAACAATACCATGGCTACTTGCGCGCAAGTTATGGACCTTTGTGGTCGTTGGTACCAACTATGTATGTGGCTCTCTGGACCAATCTGTTCTGATAGCTAATGGGTGTACCACATATGATCTTATGCAAAATCTGAATATGAAAGTGTATATGAATCTGTTTCTCTTTTGAAGTCTGATTATGCTCTGATTTAAATACTGGATTCTAACTTGTGCTGGACATCATTCAAATAACCCCTTTACTCTGTTATTATTCACTGGGCTTTCGCTCACAGTTTATATTATGTATGTAGGTGAGCCGGCATATGACTAGGGCCAGAATTGACGCCCTTTTGTACTGTTTTTGGTCAGCCAACCGTTGTGCCTCCCGAGGAGGTTCCGTTCGAAGTTTAATGCCAAGTCTGTTTTTCTTTTCATGCTAGTCTTTGTGTAAGCACTGTATAGTCAGATCTTGGGAAGTTCACTTCTGTAAATATTTTGTGAATACTGGATATCTGGACTGGCATGTATATATATATACAAGTAAGTTTTGAAATGTTCTGGCCCATGTACGTTATCATAGCTCATTGGACCTTGTCTATTTTGTATTATTGCTTCCGCAATCCCTTATTATTTGTTAATCTGTTCAAAGGCCTTTGGTAATCCACGGATTACTGGCCAGTTACGGTGCTAAATCCATAGGGACGGGTTTGGGTCGTGACAGAGTGGTATCAAAGCACGTGTTCTACCGCACACACAGGTCCGTATGAGCATAGGATGTCCTAGTACGCATTAAGGGCATTTCATCTGCATGTGTGAGTGTGTGGTAATGCAACTAAATATGAAAACTGAATATACATTTGAATCAAATAAATTGAAGGAAACGAATAAGATTATGCCTGTGTTTATTATCATTTGATGTATGTATAGTAAGATGGACAATGCAAGGGGAAGTGGTGAGAGTGAATCTTCGGAGGCCCGCATGGGCCGAATGGAACAGATGTTAGTAGTGTTGACTAAAACCGGGACACAACAACAGAGACAACAACCTTTGCCCCCTCCGCCTCCACCAGCACAAGCCGACGCAGATAATGCTGACATCATCAATCTGACACAGAAATTTATGAAAATGAAACCGCCAACGTTCTATGGCGGAATTGAACCTTTGAAAGCAAAGACATGGCTACTTGAAATGGAAAAGTTATATGAAGTGTTCCCTTGTACCGAAACTCAGAAAGTCCTCCTAGCCACCTACACTCTAAAAGATGAAGCCCGCAGGTGGTGGTTATTGATCCGAAATGGCAATGGGAATATGACATGGGCACAGTTTAATGCTATCTTCTACGACAAGTACTTTCCCCAATGTTTCAGGGATCGGAAAGTGTCGAAATTCCTAGAACTTACACAGGGAAGAATGGTTGTAGCAGAATATGAAGCCAAATTCACTAAGTTGGCACGTTTTTCTCCACATATGGTGGATACTGATTACAAGAAAGCACGGAAGTTTGAGGGAGGGCTGGACCTAGAAATATTCAACCGAGTGGGTGTCCTAAAATTACCTACTTATGTGGAGGTACTTGACAGGGCATTGATGGCAGAAGCCACGATAGCAGCTAAGAAACAAACTACAACACCAACAACAGAATCGAGAGGAAAGAGGACTGGACCTAGTTTCAAGAAAGGCCGGTCATTTTCGAAAAGGAAATATACAGGATCCTCCGACATCTCTAGCCAAAGTAGCGGGTCTACTCCAAACTGCCCCGACTGCGGGAAGAAGCACAGGGGTGCCTGTTTTCGAGCATCAGGTGTGTGTTTTCGCTGTGGCAAAACTGGCCACATGGTGAGGGATTGCCCGACGAGATCCAATGAGGTTAACCGTCCTATGACAAGTTCCACTGGGTCTGTTTCTGCAGAAAGACCAAATGCAAGGGCCGATGTTAGAGGGAATGCAAACAATGAAACATTAAGGCAAGGAAGAGTGTTCGCCTTCGTGCCTGGTGACGTACCCAACACCTATACTGTGGTGTCAGGTACACTTTCTGTATGTTCTCAAAATGCATGTGTACTGATAGATTCTGGTTCTACACATTCCTTTGTATCGCATACTTTCTCTCGAAAATTGACTAGACCACTAGAACAAATGACATATGTGTTATCTGTATCCACACCGTCTGGGGATTCTATGATGTGTACCCATGTTTATTCGCCGTGTGATATTATGATTGGTGATATGGTGTTATATGTGGATTTATTACCCTTGGATATTAGTCATTTTGATTGTATTTTGGGAATAGGCTGGTTGACTAAATACTGTGCTACCATTGACTGTGCAAATAAAACTGTTGTGTTTAGACCACCGGGTATGCCTAAATTTACTTTTATTAGGAATGGGGTAGTTCCTCTCCCGTATTTGATTTCGGCTATGAAAGCTGTAAAACTCCTTAGGAAGGGATGTAGGGGTTACCTGTGTTGTCTACTGACTGCACCATCTGACGGTACTACTGTAGAAACAATCCCTGTTGTTTGTGAATTTTCCGATGTGTTTCCCATTGACTTGCCTGGGGACTTAGTTGATAGGGAGATTGAATTCACTGTTGAAGTGCTTCCCAGGACACAACCTATTTCCAAGACTCTCTATAGAATGTCTACCTCTGAACTGAAAGAATTGAAAACCCAACTTCAGGAACTGTTAGACAGGAAATTTATCTGTCATAGTACTTCACATTGGGGTGCTCCAGTTTTGTTTGTCAAAAAAAACGATGGATCTTTGAGATTGTGTATAGACTACTAGGAACTGAATAAAGTGACTATCAAGAACAAATACACTTTGCCCCGAATAGATGACCTGTTTGATCAACTTCAGGGTGCCCAAGTGTTTTTCAAAATTGACCTCAGGTCCGGGTATCATCAACTAAAGGTTAGAGCTGAGGACATAGAGAAAACTACATTCCGAACTAGATATGGACATTATGAATTTTTAGTGATGCCGTTTGGGATGACCAATGCACCTGTAGCCTTCATGGACCTAATGAATAGGGTGTTTAAATCATATCTGGATGATTTCATTATTGTATTTATTGATGACATTTTGGTTTATTCTAAAGACAGGGAAGAACATGCGAACCATATGAGAACCACCTTGCAGATTTTGAGAGAAAAGAAATTGTATGCTAAATTGTCTAAGTGTGAATTCTGGCTTGACAGTGTGGCATTTTTGGGACATGTAATCAACAAGGATGGAGTTTCTGTTGATCCTCAGAAAATTGAAGCCATTATGGATTGGCCTAGACCGACAAATGTGACAGAAGTCCAAAGTTTTCTGGTACTTGCAGGTTACTACAGGAGGTTTGTGAAAGACTTTTCCAAGCTTGCCCTGCCATTGACTCAATTAACTTAGAAAAATGTGCCATTTGACTGGAATGAACAAAGGGAGGCAACTTTCCAAGAGTTGAAAACCAGGTTAGTGACTGCACCAATCTTAACTTTGCCTAATGGTACTGATGGGTTTCAAGTGTACAATTATGCTTCTTATAAACGCTTGGGGTGTGTACTAATGAAAAACGGAAGGGTGATTGCCTATGCTTCTAGACAACTTCGACCTCATGAAAAGAATTATCCAACACATGACCTTGAATTAGCGACTATGGTGTTTGCTCTGAAAATATGGCGCCACTATTTGTATGGGGCAACTTGCGAGGTGTACACAGACCATAAGAGCTTGAAATACTTCTTCACCCAAAAGGAATTGAATATGAGACAGAGGCGATGGTTAGAGTTAATCAAGGATTATGATCTACAAATCTTGTATCATCCAGGAAAGGCTAATACCGTAGCAGATGCCTTGAGCCGAAAATCCGGTGCAAGTTTGTGATGTTTGTTGTCCAACCGAAAAGAATTGCCAAATGACCTAGAACAAGATGGGTTGTTATCTGCTACTTCTGCTCAACCTGCTATTCTTGATGAGATCAAACAAAAACAATGTGAAGATGAATATTTGAAAAAGATCATAGAGGAATTTAATTCGAAGCCAAGGCCAGGATTTGTGTTTGAGAATGGTGTGCTGAAATTTCAGAACTGTCTTTGTGTACCCGATTGCGATGACTTGAGGATACGGGTTATGACCGAAGCTCACAATAGTAAGCTTGCTATGCATCCGGGGAACACGAAGATGTATCATAATTTAAAACAGAATTTTTGGTGGCCTGGAATGAAAAAGAATATTGCAGACTTTGTGGCTAGATGTCTACATTGCCAATAGGTTAAAGCTGAGCATCAATGACCCGCTGGTTTGCTACTACCACTCCCAATACCAAAGTGGAAATTGGAGCACATTACTATGTACTTCATTGTGGGATTGCCTTGTTCTTCTCGAGGAATGGACTCTATCTGGGTTGTAGTTGACCGTTTAACCAAGTCTGCCCATTTTCGGCCTGTCAAAATTATTTATAACGCTGACAAATTGGCCAATGTCTATATGACTGAAATTGTGAGATTGCATGGAGTGCCAATGTCTATTGTGTCTGACAGGGACTCAAAGTTTGTATCGAGATTTTGGCAGAGTTTGCAATAGGCTTTGGGGACTGAATTGAGACTGAGCAGTGCCTATCACCCACAGACAGATGGCCAAACTGAACGAACGAACCAAACTTTGGAGGATATGCTCAGAATGTGTGTGTTAGACTTCCAAGGGAATTGGGAGACTTACTTGCCATTAGCCAAATTTGTGTACAACAACATTTACCATTCAAGCATTGGAATGGCTCCTTACGAAGCTTTATATGGAAGACAGTGTCGATCTCCGCTATGATGGGCTGAAGTAGGCGATAGACCTCTATTGGGACTGGAACTTGTGCAAGAAACAACCGAGAAAGTGAAACTGATCCAGCAACGCCTGAAAACTGCACAGAGTCGACAGAAAAGCTATGCCGATGTCCGAAGAAGAGATAGGGAATATGAAGCTGGGGACCACGTGTTCATAAAGGTGACCCCGATGAAGGGTCAAACTCGGTTTGGTGTTAAGGGAAAATTGGTGCCAAGATATGTTGGACCTTACGAAGTTCTTGAAAAGATCAATCCAGTATCATACCGGGTAGCCTTACCCCCAGTGATGGAGCATATGCACAATGTATTTCATATATCGATGCTTCGAGAGTATTTGAGAGATCCACTCCATGTCATTGAGCCAACACACGTACTCTTGAAAGATAATTACACCTACAAGGAAAGACCTATCCAGATTGTGAATCGCCGGATCAAATGACTGAGAAATAAAGGAATACCACTAGTAAAAGTTGACTGGCAAAACCACGGAGGAACCTATACAACTTGGGAAACCGAGGAGGACATGATGAAGAGATATCCAGAATTGTTTCCATTGGACCCAATGTTGATTCAAAATGAAGGTAATTCGAGTTTGGAGGACCAAACTCTTTTAAGGGGGAAGACTGTAATGACCCCGACCTCCGACTAATGCTAATTCATGATTAATTATGCTTAATAGTAATTTAGGAAGGATTTGGGATTTATTTGCATGTGTATTGCATTATTTATGTGTTTCTATCTGTTTGCGATAAAATGATCTGTTCATGTCTTTGACTTTAAATTGCAAATTGAAAGCCTTATCGGCGTCCGAATCAGAAATCGATTTGATTTATGTGCTAGTTAGGATTTATAGAATTTTATGGTAGGTTTAATTAAAATTCGGTTCGGAGCGATTAAATTAGATTAAATAACGTTAAATTACATTAGTTCAATTATTTACAACATTGCCATTAGTGGGCCACTTAGGTACCATTGCTTGGAACTCAATTTCATACACTTCATAATATTTCCCTCAGCCATTTTTGTGACCAAGAAACGTAGGAGAGTGAGAGAGGTGAAAACTTAGCTTCAACAAGGGATTTGGCTAAGAGACTTGAAGAATTGGTAGAAGATTTGCAAAATTGAGCTTGCTCACCTATAATTCAAGACTTAAGGTAGGAGACTCATCCTCTCATCTATGTATTTGAGTTGTTTTAGCATGGTCCATGGTGATAGTAGTGATAGAAGTCTAGTTGTGGCTTAAAATGTTGAATTTAGAGCTAAATCATGCATGCATGTGCATATCTTGAAGTTTGAAGTTGTTTTCATGGAAATTCTTGCATGCATGTTTACATTTTGGTTAAAGTCCATGATTTCATCTTGATTTTTAAAGAATTGGCTCTTAGGAGCATGAATTGGAATCCTTGAGGTTGATTAAATTCATGCATGTTACATGTTCTTCATGTTCTTGAAATTTATTTGAAAATTGTGTTTAATTGAACTACATTTGGGCTTCGATTTCTCAAATTGATCTTTGAAACATGTCATATTATGAGTTTACAAGTGTTTTCCAGAAATTTAGCCCAAAAGGATCGAATTTGATGCATTGTAGTTGAGTTTTGAGCTTGAGGTTCGAATCTGGAAATTCCATATTTTGGACTCAAGCTCGAGCGGAAAACTACACGCTCGAGCGTACATACTGGGTTCATGCAGTACGCTCGACCGGGTAAGATGACGCTTGAGCAGGAATTTCGTATATCTAGTACTTTGCCTGTGTCTACAGTCTGCTCGAGCGAGGTAATGCACGCTCGAGCGAGGACTTGTGTCTCACGCTCGAGCGGGTATTGAGCGCCCATAGAGCGTGAATTTCATGCACCTGTGGACACCCCATTTTTGACTGTCCTCAAAACTTGGACATCACCATTTGAACACTCGGTGATCATCCTTGTTTGTGTTCGTCTTGAGTTCCCGGAGGTCTCGGCGACGCGCCTTGCCTCAGGATCTCTCGACTCAACTGTTTTGTGTTTGGTTTTGCACCAGACACTTGTGTTTTTGCTTTGGAGGGCAGGGAATGGCTTGTTGGCCATCCCCACACTCCACCGGCCATGGCTTGAGGCCACCGGCTGTGTTTTGTTGCCATCGGCCAAATGTTTGGCCGACCGACACTCTAGATGGCCGACCGGCCATCTATTTTGGTCAAATTCCATTTTTGGCTGGCCGACCACTGCTCATCTGCTTTTGTAGATATTTTTATACCAGCTGTGCTAGCTGGCATACACTTTGCTCCCCTCCATACACATGTAAGGAGGGATCTCCCTCTTGACTAGCTTGTTTGGAAAGCTTTACAAGAGGGATTGTCTATAAGAGGGAGCCTCTACTCCCTCCATCGGGGTTACAAAATTTTTCAGAGCTTTGAGTTTTCGGGTTAGGGTTTGTTCATACTCTATCTCTATATCTCTCCATCTCTTGAGTGTTTTGTGTGTGTTTCGTCTTAGATTTGCACACAAACACCTACCATTACACCATACCTTAGTTACAGAGGCATAAGGGGCTTGTTCTTGGAGGTTTTGGACTGGTTTGAACCTAAGGAAGCTGTTGGTCTTCCATTTTTGAAGAGGGTCTACAAGGGTAACAATCTTATCCCTTTTTTCCTATTTTTGCATAGCCTTTTCACCTATCTTGCAACTGTTTTTAGACTTTGTGTATGACATATAAAAGTCTTGTTTTTGCTTTCTCTAAATAGTTGTTTAAGAGTGTTTTGAGTTTTGGGATTGTTTGACCTCTCTTAGGCCTTGTTTGGCCCCATTTTGTGCCATTTTGGTTGAGCTCCGGGACCACCTTGCTTGGGCCTCCTCGCCACTGAAATCTTGAGGGATTTCAGTGGTGAGGATGGTGCCTGGAGGTCCTACGAAGGAGAGGGCCACCCCCTCTCCTTGTTGTTCTTGAAAAGGGCCATTTTAACCTCTTGAGTGAGCATCTTATTTAGGTTCATGTTGGCCATATCTTAGCTACTATTTAGTGTTATTTTGCCATGCTATAGCACTGTTTTATGTTGGTTTAGGCACACCATGCTTGTTTAGCATACATGTCTTGTAATGCCATCATTTGCCTTGACATGTACTTAGCATGTAGATTACCATGCTTGCTTGTTTTGGCCAGGCTTTGTGAAAATTTTAGGCTCGTTTTGCCATGCTTAAGGTCTGATGTAGGTTGTCTTAGCCATGTTTGCCATGCTTTGTTTAGCCCCTTTGCATTCTTGGCTTGTAAGCCTCAAGTGTATGAACCATGAGCATGCATTACTTGCATTATTCCAGTGGTTTGGAACCATTTAACATGTCATTTCAGTCTTCATGACATGCTTGCATGCTTGCATTTGATGCCCCTTTAATGTGTTAAAAGGTTGTGGTCTTATGCCCCTTGTTTAGGCCCTTGTGCATGCTTGCATGTTTAAGCCATTTAGATGCCATCTAGATGTGTTATTGGCTTTGTCTTAATATGCTAAAACTTTGATTTTGGTTGCTTAATTCATGCCATGTTCGATTTTGCTAAGTGTAGTTCAATACACCTTTGGCTTGCATTGAATTTTGGCTTTGCTTGCATGCCTTGTTTGTCTTGTCTAGTTGGTTTGGCACCTTTCAGGACTTGATTTTCAGAGCTTATAATGCATGCCATTTGTCCATGTTTTCATCCTCTTAAGTGTGCTTGAGAGTTGCTCTTCAATGCCTAAGTGTTGGTCCTTGTGTGCATGCATGCTTGCATGCTATCTGGTCCTCATTCTCTTAGCAATTGGCCACTGTTTTGGGCTTAGTATAGAGCTGTCCAAATTAGTTTAAGTCCATTATTCATATGTTGTTGCATGCTCACCTTGTGTGTTGTTACATGTTTAGGTTGTTTAACATGTTTGCTCCATGTGTTGTTGCATTCTTGAACATCCACATTGCATCTTGCACACTTGTTGGTTTGCATTGCCTCATGCCTTGCATGCTTGCATGCATAGGTTGTATGCCTAGTATGCATTGTGCATTGCATGCCCATGTTGCATACTTAGTTAACATGCCTAGGTTGCATTGCATTGGCATGCATGCTTTGCCTCTTGAATTGAGTATGATAGAGGTTGAGCCTCACTTGTTTGTTTGATGTGCCTCTCATTTGAAATCAAAGTGCATACTTGGTTTCTTGGGCCATCACGCATTGAAATGCGCGATTAGTGGTCCGAGAATCGAGAACCATGTCCCTTTAAGTCACAAACATGATAAGGGATGTGTTGGTGCACACATTTGCTTAAAAATGCATTGCCATGCCTTGTTTTGCCCTCTGCTGCTGTCAAAACAGGTTCTACTGGAAGTTTTGGCCAGTCGGCTACATACAGTGCCGACCGACCAACAATTTGTGGCCAATATCTCCACAGGTGGTCGATGACCGTTCCCCATGGCCGGTGGTGTTCCACAGCACTCAGA
Source organism: Camellia sinensis (assembly GCF_004153795.1). Taxonomy (NCBI): domain Eukaryota; kingdom Viridiplantae; phylum Streptophyta; class Magnoliopsida; order Ericales; family Theaceae; genus Camellia; species Camellia sinensis. Next base: position 2,769,018 of record NW_021024515.1, read on the forward strand.
GATGCAACCTTGGAGTTTGTGCAATTTTCAGAGGTGCCAAACCGTAAAAATAGAGGCAACCCGTGCATGACAGTGGACTTCCGAACGAAACCGAGCATGCATTACATTGGGCCCTCTTCCCAAGGCTGTTTACTATTTTATTAGATTAGTTAATTTGCTTAACTAGTTTAATTTGTCTGTAATAATTAATTAGCTTGTAGGTTAATTAATTGTATTATTCTTTTGGTCCCTCCGAGCGAGGGCGAATTTGTAATAAGTGTGGGTAAGTGTGTGTATGTCTTCCAACCCCCACTTCTTTCTCCCTTTTACTTACCTGCTTTCAATGGTTAGTATTAGGGCATATTTAAATTACCATACCTTATGCTATGCATGCATGCATCCATACATTTGTCTTGCATGCACCGGGCTCGGCGCATCATACTAACTGCATTGTATTTCAATTCCAAGTTGAATACGTGTTAGTTGTAGCATCATCATATGCCATCTTAGAATAGTCGGGCCTATTATAGTTATATCTTGCATGTGTTGCGTTAGCCATCTTAACATGAACTAGGGTCATGCATATGATTATTAACTAGTTTCTGCTTTGGCTTGGAGTACTCGGTAAGCATTTATGTTTTAGCATCCTTGCATGAGTGTAAGTGTTGCCATGATAGCATGCTGACCATGTGGCTATATGCTTATGTGATATAACTGCATGAATGCCTGTGGGTGAAGGTTGGATTGTTTGAATTGGGATAATTCATCGAAATCCGTATTTTAGTCTACTCGCGAGTAGCAAAATTCAAACCATCTTCCAAACAAACAGAAATGCGATGCTTTGTTCCGACTTAGGCAATTTAGTCTATACTTGTTTTGCCGTACGCATCACATAGTAATTCTAGGCTAATAACCGGTATAAGAACGCATAATGTTTTCAAAACAAGATATCATGGTTAGTAGAGGTCGATCTTCGGATCGGGCGAGAGGGGGTGCTCATAGCTGACCTTCCCCAATCGTACCCAAGTTCCCGAGCCGAGACAACTTTGGTGATGACGGACACGTGGCCTTAGGCATACGAGTCAGGGTTTCCTAAATTCCCCTATAAAAAATATCTGGCAAAGCAGTCCATGTTTGGCACTTCTTTACAAAAATCAGTTTTTCAAAACGATTTGTCGGATTTGGACTCTTTGGTTCGGATTTAGAACCGTGACAATTTGAGAGTCCGAATTGTAGTAAGCCCAAAACGAACAGAACGGGATTCATCCTCCTGGGGTGTTCAGGGACGTCTACAGTTTCTGGCGACTCTGCTAGGGATTTTAGAGAGCTTGACTCGAACTCATGATATCTTGTTTTGACTACATTTATGTGTTTCTTTGCATTGCATATGCATTGGTGTGCCTAGGACACCGTGTTGGCCATCTGCTATTCCTGAACGGTTTGCCAGAGGCTTGCCTTGTCAAGGCATGACCATAAGGTTGACCAGTTGCAGGCTCTGCCAGTATGGGAACACAAACCCCGATTTTTACCAGGGCACCCTTTTGACCATTCGACCTAGTGCATATTCGGAATCCGTAGTGACCATTCCAAACTATGACAGGTTGCTTACCCGATTATAGGTTGTTTGAAACTACTGCGTGCATAGTGAAACCCCAGCTCCTGACAAAATAGGACAGGGAAACCCTACCCCGGCATAGGGGTGTTTTGGTTCTCATTTACTTGCTATGTGCTTTTAGAGTGTATCTCTGCAAGGATTGTGCATATCAGTTTGCAAGTTTGAGTACCAGGCCTGAGGGCATTAGTATCAGTGTTTTAGGGAATCCGTTATATCTGCGGGTATCAGACTCAGTTTTGGGACAGCAATTTTGGGGAACAGTGATCAGTAGTAGAGTACAGTTATTCAGTCATGTCTGTGTCTGTTCCGTCTGGGCTAAACTACTGCTTGTTTTCCCTTTCAGGTTCAGAGATTTGGGTTTAGAGACTTGGTGTTCTCCTTCGCTGAGGCAAGACAGATATCTGATCCTTCAGTCACCGTTCAGTTCAGCGGACTTATGATGACACAAAGTTCAGAGGAAATTGTGGTTATGGCAGCCGTGTTAGACCAATAGGTCATCTTGCAGGGTGAGACCAATGTTGATGTACCGTATCCGCCCAGGTCGCCTGCTGCACACCCGATCTGGACCCCCCAGTTGTATCAGGCTCGTGAGCCCACCATGTTTGAGTTAATGGGAATGATCAGCAACCTCCAGAGATCCGTGGCCGATTTGGCCTATGAAATGTCGGCTTCGCCACCAGCCACATCATATGCTGGGAATTTTGTACCACAGGTGCCCCCGCTACTAGGGTGGATTGTGATCGAGCTCAGCCAACCAGAGGTTGCCTCCAGCTACAGGAACGACGTGTCAACAACAACCGGATTTCGCTTTGATGTAGTAACCCAAACCCTCGATCAGGCTGAGGCTATAGGTAAGAACAAAGTGGGAACAGATGCTGATCCCGTTGGACAACTATTGTGGGCAGTCGAGGCTTTGAAAGCCGAGGGAATGAATAAGCAGCAAGTATTCGCAGTCATGACTAAAGCTGTGGATGATGCTTTCCCCACTCCAGCCGAGGGCAGTTCAAGTCAGGCGGAAAATTGGGATAGACCCCGTCATGCCAAGACAGTTCCTTCCATTCCCAGCCCTACACCAGGAAAAGATCAGAAAGCCAAGGCAGTGTCTGCCGACCCTTTCGCTAGTATGTCTAACAAGAACCCTTAGACTTCGAAGTACCTGCCTCGAGGGTGCAGAGTCTTTCATGCCCTCTACATGCCTTTGTCTAGGGCATTTCAAATTTTGGCTAAAAAGGGGCATCTTAAACCCCTCGAACCCCTACCTCTCCCAAAGAATCTCCCTCTTACAAATGATGCTGCCTTGTACTGCGCGTACCACCAGCAAACCGATCACAGCACCGATGGTTGTTTCCGCCTTTGCCATGAAGTGCAAGATTTGATCGACAATGAGGTCATCCTCCCACCTACCTCAGCAAAGTCTGTTACCACCGAGTTGTTGGACTTCGAGGATACTGCAAGAATGTGATCAGGGGTTAGACAACCTGCGGGTGGCGTTCAGTGTACTTCAGATGTGGCATTTGGCACGCACTGTCGGGAGCATTTGTGAATGCAGTTTTGTAATTTCTGGCTTGGGTGTCGAGTCAGTTCTTTGTTTTGTTTTAGGTCTGACTCATTGTCTTAAGTCAGTCTTTTTGCTTAAAGGGTCTGTCTTGTTGTGTCAAGTCGGTCCCATTGTATAGAATGTCAGGTGATTCCGGGTTGTTGCTTCGAATAGCGTTTTGTTTTGTAATTATCCTTTTGCTTTCTTTTGAGTCTGTCTCTGAGGTGGAGCCAGTTACAACCAGGGAATCTGAATGAAAAAGCTGCGATTATCATGTTTTCGTGCTTACTGCTATTTTGAGTTAGTTGTGCTAGAGGATTTGAATAGAATAGCAGTACATTCCACCTGCTCTCTTGTGCCCTGAAAATCATTGCATTGATCTAAGTTTTTCAAAACCTTTTTGAACACTGCGGTGAAAACAAAGGGGAAGGAATTCCTTGGGATTTGCAAAACTTTGATCAAATTGAGAGAAAGAGAGGCGTGCTAAGCCCTTAATGATTGAAATCATGCTTGTTAATGTGAGTATTGAGAAGGATCCTGACTTGATCCAGATTGGTTCCGCACTGTCTTTAGCGCGAGTGATTTGTCGTTTTCTTAAAAGATTTCAAAAAAAATGTTTTGCGCGATCCTGCGAAGACCTGTGTGGAATCGCTCTTGAGATTGTGCAGCCTAGGATCGCTCTCAGCCTCAAGACTCGACCCCTCATTGTTAAACCTTGGAGTTAAATTCAAAATGTTCAATGGTCAACTACAACGTGAGGCCTGTGTGGCCAGATTCAAAGCAGCCCTCGAACAAGAGGCAAGAAAGTCAGATTAAGAAGACCAGATGTCATCAAAAGAAGCATGCAAAGCTAGATCAAAAGCACCCCTGGAACTAGGGGCAAAGAATTTCAAATGTGCCTGAAAAGCCGAAGATGGATCATTCCACAAATCAAAGAAGGTGGCAAGAATGCCAAATCCCAGAGGGAGGAAAGAAGAAAGTATTGCTGAAGAAAAACTGAGTCCCGATCCACAACACTAGGGGCAAATTCAGCCCCCCATTGGATGGACTCCTGCATCGTCAGCGAACAGCAGCCATTCTCCTGGATTCAGATGAATTCGGGATCTCAAAACCATTTGGCATGGGCAAAGCAACACTTTTGCCCTTAAGAGGCTTGCTGAGCCGAAAACCTGGAAGGGCGACCCAGGCAAAAGATAGAGCAAGAAAAAAAAAAGAGAAAAAGAGGAAAAAATGCAAAAAATGAAGAAAAGATGAAAAAACAAAAGGAAAAAACAAAAGAAAAGATGAAAAAAATGAAAAGAATTGAAAAGAAAAGAAAAACAGAGCTCGCAAGGTTGAAAACCTGGAAGGGCGGCCTTGGCAAAAGTTAGAGCGCAAAAGGAGAGGTTAAATACCCGAGTGTACCTTAACCCCGAACTACGTAAGGCTTGATTCCCATCTTTGGGATACGTAGGCAACTTCGTTCTGAAGTCTAGCCACAAACACTTCCAAATCAATTGTGTCCATGTAATGGTTTTGATCATCTTTGCATTCTCTGTATCCGAGAGCTTGGTTGTGACCTTCACTGTGAAGACTGATTACAACGCGCTGTGGTACTATCCAAACAAGGGGCAACTTTTCGTTGCCAATGCGCTGCGGTGCTATTCAAATAAGGGGCAACTTTCCATTACCGTGCAGCTCTCCTCAAACAAGGGCAATTTTCCTTGGGATCTGAGGTTGTGCATCTCAAGAGTAAGTTCCATGCTCGTTGAGCAGTGGCTGTTTGCAAAAATAATTTTTGAGAATTTTTACTGAGGTTGACTGATCTCTCAAACATTATTCCATCTTTTCCAAAACTGGACCATTTCTTGGACCCAAAAAGGGAAAATTTTCAGTGCTCATAACCTAATTTGCATGATTTTCAAATCAAAAATCGAACAAGTATGTTAATCTAACTCTCATATTGGTCAAAATTGTTTTAGTAGAAAACCAAAAAAAATGGTCAAAATGATGAACTAGGGGCACAGTTGAGTCAGGTGTTCTGTTTTTCCCCC
>NW_021024515.1:2791690-2823478 GCF_004153795.1 Camellia sinensis
GCTTTTTGTTGTTGGAAAAGAAGCAACACTTGTTCCTCCTCCTATAGCACCTTTCGTAGGGCCTTTCCCATGACAAATTCCAAGAGGTTAGCCATACCTTCAACAGAAACCAGTATAACAAGGACAGCCAGTCATGAATGTATCTGTATATGGACCAAGAGGCCCTTAGGCACATGGAGTTCCTCCAAACCCTATGTTTGTTCCTTTAGTAGTGATTTAACCAGCACAAAATATGGTTCTAAGGGACTAAATTGCTGATATTGTTAGAGAAATGTTTGGGTCTATGGCTCGAGAGGCCCAGACTCCAGTGTATAGAAAACCTTACTCAGAATGGGTGGATAGGGTACATGAATATCCAAGCAAGTTTAGAATACCAGATTTCATCCTGTTTTATGGAATGGAAACCAGTCAACAGTAGAACACATTACTAGGTTAACAGACCAGTGTGGTGAGTTTGCTAATAATGATTATATAAAATTGAGACTTTTTTCAATCTCTCTAACTGGGGCAGCCTTTGTATGATATATAAACCTTACACCTGGCTCTATCCAAACTTAGCAACAAATAGAGGAAGTATTTCATACCCAATTTTTCCAAACAGAGCCTGAGATTTCTATGGCAGACTTGGCAAGATTGAGGCAAAAGCCTGATGAGAAGGCTACTCAATTTATTGTTAGATTTAAAAGGACACGAAACAAATGTAGGGTCATGCTACCTGAGCTTGAATTTGTAAAATTGGCTTAAAATGGGTTAGAATTTAGGCTTCGAAAGAAGTTTGATGCAATTGAATTTCAAGACTTAGTAGAATTAACCTATAAAGTTTCTAGATATGAAACCTTGCTAGAAGAAGAACAGGGTCGAAGTAATGCATCCTATAAAACCTATTATAGGGACTCTAACTACGAAATCGATGCAGTAGAGATCATAGGAAAAGAACCTATGACCTATGAAGCATTGATTCAGCATGACACTACAATAGACCAACAGTATAAAATAGAAAGACCTTTATAGGAAGTACTCTTTTGACATAACAAAAGTAGATGACATTTTTGATCATTTGCTTACAGCCCATTTCCTAAAGTTACCAAAGGGAGTAAATATCCCCACTCTTGAAGAACTTAAAGGGAAAATGTACTGCAAGTGGCACAATTCTTGGTCTCACTCAACTAAAAATTGCATTGTTTTTCAAGACATGATCCAAGAACAAATTTGAAAGGAAAGGCTAAAGTTTCCAACCAAGACCGAGAAAGCCATGAGAATTGACACCAATCCATTTCAACAGATTGGAGAGGCTGCAGCCAATGTTGGCATCCTAGATTTCCAAAATCTTCTCTTGAAGGAATTGAAGGAAGTCATTGTGCAGATGCATGTGGCTAGCCAGGCTGCCTTCAAGAAGGACACAAGAAGCTCACCAGCTGGTGGGCAAAGCTTTGCAAGCCAAAGGGGTGGCTCTAGTGAGAAAACATTGGATGATGACTCCCTCGAACCAGCTGTAGTGCAGAGGATGTACCTAAGGTGTAGGATGAGTTACAAATGGCTGAAGGGGCTCCCAATTGATGAGAAGCAGTATTACAAGGATATACAGAAAGACCGAAAACCAACCAGCACCTACAGTAGAAGGTCATATGCAATTGGTCCTAAATAACATTCATCCATGGTTGGCCCACCAGACACCAGGATGCAATCAAAGGGAAAAAGACCCTTATATGAAACCAGACCACCTAGCTATTATAAGGAAGGCAATCAGCCTGAAGGAAAGCCTAAATTTGGCTCAAGACAGGGAACCAGGCCTAGTGATTAGCCTCCAAGAACTACTTCGAAGCCAGTTACGAAGATATGGATAATAGGACCAGCAGCTAGAGTAGTGGGTTCATGAGTCCCTGGGGTTCCAGATTGGTTTGTCATGTAGAGCAAACCTAAAGTCATATCGGCACAAAGAAAGACTTTCAGAGACAAATGAAGGATGATCAAGCCTCCTTTGGTGGGTCCAAATAATTGGGTTCTGCTCAAAAACCCAAAAACAAGGGAATCAGACATGGTTCCAGTAATTTCCAAGTCTCAAAAAAGGAAGATCCAGCGAAGGTACACTCACTATCAGAGGGACCTGAAAGAAAATGGAGAAAGTACTTCTTTGGCACAGTCAAAAGGCTAGATAGAAGAAGGAGAAGGTTCAAGGCCTGCTCCTATGATCAAGGAGAATGCCAGTAGAGAATAGTTGGCCAAAGCTCATGCTGAACTGAAAGCCAAAGAAAGATCCAACCTAGCAGGTCTTGAAAAAGCCTTAATGGAAAGTGATGATGAGACAGATGGAGAGGTTGAACTAGGCCAAGAGAAAGAATTGGCTGAAAATGAAATGGTCGAAGCCTTCATGGCTGAACAGACCTTCCTGGTTGAAAAGCCAACAGGAGCAGATCATAAACAAATTGTTTCGAAGGAACCCACCAGCACTGAGGTACCAAAGTGCAGTATGGAGGATGGCTTCCAAGCTTCAAAGAAGACTAATATGGAAGGAGAGCAATCGCAGCCAGTGGTATAGTTTGGCTCATTCCCTCTAGTGCCAATAAATATGGTTTATGTGCTTCCATAGGAATTATGAGCTGAGGAGGGAAACCAAGAACGTCAAGAAGATGACCCTATTTCAATTTCTAGTGAAGATTCATAGGCCAACATGGTTCAAGATGAATTGGTAGTGGCCAAGCCAATGGAAACTAATGAAGAAAGAGAGAAGGTGAGCATTAACCTCTCATATCCCTTCGAACACCCGACAATATCTATGACCCAGCATGTTAAGCCCCTGTATATTAAGGCTTATTTCGATGAGATACAAATGAACACGGTGTTAGTGGACAATGGGGCAGCAGTGAACCTACTTACGAGGTCCACATTGAAGAAGATGGGGAAAAGAAACCCTAGGTTGATCCCAACAAGCACAACCATTGTTGGTTTTGCTGGGGATAAGCAGATGGCTCAGGGTATTCTGCCTATCAACCTGAGTATGGGAACCAGAGATTGCATGACGACATTCTTTGTTATAGACAGTAATGTAAGTATAATGCTTTGCTAGGCAGAGATTGGATCCACACCAACAAATGTGTGTCTTCCTCTCTACATCAAAAGATGATGATAGCATTATGCAATGGGGAGACAGAGGAAATCAATGCAAATCCACAACCATTTATTGCTTGTGCTGATTTTGCAGAGGCCAAGTTATACACTAAAGGGGTGGTCCCACTCAGTGTGCTGAGGAAGTTTGATGGAACAACCGAAGTGACGGCTGATGAGAAAGTAGCACACCTGAATTATCTAGTATAAGAGAGTGCTGATGAATAGTTCATCACCAAAGATGACACTGATGTCTGGTTGTAGGCAAAAAGATCAAGATAAAGAAGCCAAACCATTGGCTTTAATCAAATTTTCAGCATTAGACGTAGAGTCAATAGTCCAGAAAGTGCAGGAAAAAGAAAGAGAGGCCATGATGATTGGTTGTAATCAAGAGCAACAAAAGGCCAAACTTTGGCTCTTAGAAAATGCTGTGCATTGGACATTGAAATAAAAGTCTAGGAAATATAAGAAGAAGAGGCTTTGTGGACAGATTTTGTCTATGAAAAAGAAAGTAGAGATGTTGAACCAGAAAGGACAGAGGTAGAACCAGATGAAAGGGTTTCTTCGAAGATAGAAAAAGTCAAAGGGGAAGCGTCAGTGAGTGCCCAACTACAAGACCCCTTGGAAGAAGTCAACCTAGGTGAAGGTTCAGCACAACAACCTACCTATATAAGTGCATGGTTAGATCCTAATGATAGGAACTAGTTGCTTGTTGTTCTAAAACAATACAAGGCTTGTTTTGCTTGGTCTTATAATGAACTGCCTAGGTTGGACAGATCATTAGTAGAACATAGGCTCCCAATAAAGCCTAATTTCAGGCCATACAAATAGAAGCCAAGACGGATAAGTCCTGATGTGATTCAAAAGGTATAAGAGGAGATTGTTAGGCTCCTTAAAGTAGGCTTCATTAGAACATCCAGGTATGTTGAGTGGTTTTCTAATGTTGTACCTGTGGTCAAAAACCATGGCAAAATAAGGGTATGCATCGATTTTAGAAACCTAAATTTGGCAACTCCAAAAGATAAGTAGCCCATGCCTATAGTCGACTTGTTGGTGGATAGATCAACAAGACACAAGATTTTGTTCATGGTGGATGGGCATTCTGGCTATAACCAGATTTGCATAGCAGAGGAGGATGTCCACAAGACAGCTTTTAGGTGTCCTGAAAACATTGGCACCTTCAAATGGGTCAAGATGCCATTTGGGTTGAAGAATGTTGAAGCAACATATCAGAGGGCAATGAACACTATCTTCCATGATCTGATTGGAGGGTACTTAGAGTGTTACATTGATGATATTGTTATGAAATCTCAGTCCATGGAGGAGCACCTGGTTCATTTGACAACAGCCTTCAACAAAATGAGAGAGTTCAAGTTGAAACTCAACCCTCTCAAATGTGCTTTTGGTGTGTCAACTAGAAACTTCTTGGGGTATGTAGTGCACAAGAAGAGAATACAGATTGATCAGAATAAAACCAAAACCATCATTGAGGCCAAACCTCCATCAAGTAAGAAAAAATTACAAAAATTCCTTTGTTAGGTTAATTTCCTTCAAAGATTTATTTTTAACAGTGCAGGGAAAACTAAAGTATTTTTTTCTTTGTTAAAGTTAAAAAATGAAGAAGAGTTTCTGTGGATAGTTGAGCATCAAGTTGCTTTCGAAGGAATTAAAGCCTACTTGGCCAAGCCTTCATGTTAATGCCACCAAGGAGAGGTAAACCCTTGAAGCTATACATTGCTGCAGTAGAAGATTCATTGGAAGAAGTAAAGGAACAAGCAGTTTATTACTTTAGTAGGTTTTTAAATTCTTGTGAATGTAAATACTCAGTTGTAGAAAAGTTGTGCCTAGCATTGTACTTTGTAACAATGAAATTAAGATATGATCTTTTGCCTACTGTTGTCTTAGTAATTGCAACCACAAACTTGGTTAAATACATGTTATCTAGACCTATGCTAAGAGGAAGAATTGGCAAATGGATATTAGCTCTATCAGAGTTTTATCTAGAATATGTTCCCCAAAAAACAGTAAAAGGATAAGTTTTGGCTAATTTTTTGGTAGATCATCCATGTCAAACAGAAAGCCAGGAGATAATGGATCTTGGTATGGTCAATGTTGAGCCATGGCAAATGTGGTTTGATGAATCAAAAGTCAATGGTCTAGTTGGAATTGGTGTTATGATTAAGTCACCATAGGGGATAGAAGCCACACATGATTTCAGAGTTGATGAAGCTACTTGTTCCAATAACCAAGCTATGTATGAAGCTTTTGTAATGGGACTTGAGATACTTATTGGATTATAGGCTCATGCAGTTGATATATTTGTGGATTCCCAATTGGTAATTAACCAAGTAAAATGAATTTTCAAATGTCAAAGTGCAAGCATGTTACCATATTATGTTGCTGCATTGCATTTGCTTTCTCAATTTTAGATAGCCAATGTGACTTATATCCCAAGATTCATGAATCACAAGGCCAATGATGTAACTCAAAAGGCTTCGAATTTCAGAAGAAGGGGTGACACCCAAGTGGACATAAGTCAAGTAACATATCAGAAGTTAATACCACCTTTGGCTAGAAGGGGTATCATGGTAGAAGTTAACCAGAATAACTTAGAAGAGCGTGATTGGAGACATCCAATCATCCAATATTTTAATTGGTCCTTCTGCAAAGGCCAGTAGGAAAATTAAATTGCAGTCAATGCAATTTATAGTATATGGGGATGCTCTTTAGAGAAGGGGAGTAGATGGACTGGTGTTGGAATGTATTGGGCCAAAAGAGCCACTGACTGCCATACCAAAGGCGCATGAAGGCATTTGTGGACCCCATTAGCCTAGTGTGAAGATGAGATAGTTGCTTCGAAGGCATTCATATTATTAGCCAACCACGAGTATGCAAAGGGATGTCATGCATGCCAAAAGCATGGCATGATAAGACATGTGCCAATAACTAATTCACATGCAGTGGTGAAGCCATGGCCATTTAGAGGATGGGCAATAGATATGATAGGAAAAATATGTCCACTCTCTTCGAAGCATGTCATTGTTTCATTCTAATGGCCACAGATTACTTCAGTAAATGGGTCAAAGCCAAGCCTTGTAAGACTGTGGATTAGGCTGAAGTTATTGGATTTATCAAAGAATTAATCCATAAGTTTGGCATCCCACAGACTATAACTGTAGATAATAGGACTGTGTTTGATGGAAAGATGGTGAAGTCTTTTGCAGCAGAATTTGGGATTAGTCTTATCAATTCCCCCCCCCCCTATTATACACAAGCAAATTGTCATTTTGAATCATCTAACAAGTCCTTGAAAAAAGGAGTAGAAAGAGTTGTAGAAGACAATCCAAGGGATTGACACAACTTGTTGTTAGATATGTTATGGGCTTATAGTATTTCTCCAAGGTCAAGTACAGGAATCACTCTTTATGCCTTAGTATATGGGCATGATGCAATATTGCCTGTAGAAATTAATATCAAATTCTTGATAATAAAATGCCAAGACCAGTTAACTATTGAGCAATACCATCAGAGCATGTTCTTGGAATTAGAAAATATAGATGAGGCCAGGATTTTGGCATTAAATAATATCCTCTTCCAAAAGAAGAAGACAACCAAGAGTTATAATAAAAAAAGTCAAGCACATTAGCTTTGATGAAGGTGACTTGGTATGGAAGACAATACTTTCAATAGGCATTAAGAGCCATAAATTTGGCAAATGGTCACCTAATTGGGAAGGACCATATCAAGTTCATAAAGTCCTGCCTGGGGAGCCTCCCATCTAAGAAATTAAAATGGTTATGTGCATCCCAAGAAAATTAATGGCAGATATTTGAAGCCTTATTATCGAACTATGTGGAAAACACAAGAAGTGTAGAAAGTGCTAAGTAAGAATATAAAAGAGAATGAAACACTCACATAGATAATAAATGGTTTTCATTTCATAAAGATTTGAGTACATGAAGCCATAAATTAGCCTAAAATTCAGTACAATGCTTCAGTTGTTCCCTTACAATTGATTCTTTACTCCTAAGGGATGGAAACAACTGAATGACTGTAGCCATGTCTTGTCTTTTATCAGCTAACCCTTGATTAGTGGTCGGCAATCTCTTAGCATTTCGATCCAAGGCTATGTTGACTACTGCTAACTCTTCCTCCAATTGGGTTTTCCGTTCCAAGAGTTGGGTTCAAAGTTGAGAAGCATAGGAGTGTTGTCCCTTCAAATCAAACACCCCAGCATGTATTTGGGAAACAAACTCTTTATCCTTCAGCTGCTCTTTTTCTGTAGCTTTAGCCGCATCGCAAATGTTAAGGTAAAAGTCAATGGTGGCTGCTACCTGGGATAAGGGGCTTGTGAAGGCCATATTGGATTGCTCGAAGACTTTATAACATTTGAGGAAACCATTTCTGATAATTTTCTTTTGAAAGACTTCGAATGGGATCCTTAAGAATGATTTTAGCAAGTCCAAACATGTGCCTAAGTCCACTTGCGGCAAAGAGACTTCTCTGGCAATGAAAGAACTCTTAATGATCTCCAGAAGAGAGTTAGCAAGGACTAATGGCTCAGTCTCACTACTGGTTGTTTGAGCTGGTGAAGATATATCGAAAAAGCTAGCAAGCCGAGTTTCGAAGATATCCATCTCTTCCTCTGACATTGGATGTATAGAAGAGTCATTAGTTGAAAGAAGAGATGGCGGCATGGGGAAAGAAGAAGGAGTTAAGGATTCTCTAGCAGTGTCTATTGTCCTGGCTACCAACAAGTCAAAAGAAGAGGGACTGGAGCTGAATGGTGGGAAAGAAGTTGGTGTGGTGAGTTGCCAGTGCCATCCTTGGAGAGGCCAATTGCCACTGAAGAAACAATTAGAGTGCTTGTAGTAGGTAGAGGGGCAGCCAAGACTATAAGAGAAGCAAATTGGGATGAGGCAAAGGACATATGGGGCAGATATGGAGTTGGGCCTAGGCATAAGGAAGCTGGAATGCTTTGCCTCAAAGAAAGAAGGGAAGAAGGTATAAGAGGTGTAGAGCTAGGAAGTGAAAGTATCAATTGGATGAGTACTACACTTATTGGTACTTCATGGTTAATTTTACTTTTTTTCCTTCTAAGGCCGCCCTTAGCTCTGCAAAAGTTAAGAAGGGTTCCTCATTCATAGGCTCATCATTCATAGATGAGGTAGGAGAAGGTAGTTTTGAAGTATGAGGGTGAAGGCTGGCTATTGTTACAAAATAGAAAGAAAATGTCAGACTCTATGCTAGGTCTTGAAAAAGGGAAATGTCAAAAGGGACTGACAGTAATTACCCGCCTCAGTGGTTTTAATGGTAATGGTTGGAGAGTTGCAAAGGACATAATGCTCAGCAGTTTGTTTCTTCCTTACAGCCTCATTTTGTAATGCTTCAGCAGCAGTAGCCTCTTCTCTTTGTATTTGTTGCTGCCTCCTTTTCTCAGACCTCTGAAAATCAATAAGCTCTTTAGATTGCTCCTTCTCTATTGCTTTGGCAGTTGCCTCATGAGTGAGGCCCATTACAAGCTCACTAGGAGAGAATGTCTTATTTGTCCTTTTCAGAGGGGTTTCTTCTTTTTCTTCTTCCTCCTCAGATACTGTTTCCACAAGGTCAGGCTACAGTATGAGTTTTCTTTTCTTCTGTTGCTGCTTGCCCTTGAGGATGGTCAAAGCTTGAGCATTCTGGGGTGAAGTCTCTTGTGAAGCTCTTACATCAAATGTTGAAGCTATGAGCAAACAAACAAGACATCAAAAAAAGCAAGGAGAAAAAGGGACAAGATGCACACCTTTCTTTGAAGTGGCCCTGGTGACTCTAGGGGGAAGGAATGAGGCAGAAGGAGCAGGCATTGAGGCAATAGGAGTAGGAGCTGGGATAACAAGAGTAGTGGAAGAAGTGATGGTGATCCCAGTCTCCTTTGGTTGGGCTTGAGCTTGAGAGGGCACATGTAGCCCTACTAGTAGATCCTAGGGAAAAATAGACACGTACACCTCCATATTGGTTGTCCACCAATTCTGGTATCTCTTTAATGCAGTGCCTTGTGGGATGAAGGGAAAGAATTCAAATTCAATTAGATCCTGTATCAACTTGGAGGTTGTTTCATCTAGCCACTTTCACTTCTTTGGTCAAAAGATTTGGATTAGAATGGCTACAGAGAGGGACAAGAATCCCCTGAATAAGCTTAAATTGCCTAACAGATTGGGCAGAGCAGTAAGTTTCAGATATGCACTTATATGCTCGAGGGTTCAAGGTGCCCACAAAAAGCTCCCTTGGGATTAGGATAGAGGCCCACATATCTTTGTGTTAAGGTCTGGAGCAGGTCCTATAAGCCAGAAAGGTTCTCAACCAGGTTGGCCCTTTGTTGGCTCGAAAGGGTAAAAGAAAGTGCGAGAATGAGGGAAAGCTAGGAGTTGATAAAAAAAAGGAAAAATAGAAGGAAAAATTGGAAGGGTAGAGGGAGATTCTAGCAAACTTCATTCCATAAGTGGTATGGTCTTGCACCAGGAATCTTAAACATTTGGAGTATAAGTCTGTGAAGTATGCAAAAAGCCAGACTTTGAGTACCCAAAGTACGCCTCCTTGATTAGTATCCATGGGTTTTTTGCAGAATTGGGAGCAGGCTCTGTAGACATGACCCAAAACATATGGAGCCAAAGCTATCCTTTTATTCGAAGCAAGAGCATTGGCAAGAGGGACAAACTCAAGCATAATCCTCTGAGAAGAGGTACAAAAAAGGAATTTACAAAGCCAATATAGAAAAAAAGAAAAGAATTCCCTATTAGTCACAGGACCTTCCTTTTTATTCTCAGACTTAACAAAATCACAAAGGAAGAGTGCAGAGGGGGAATAGGGAAAGGGACCTTAAGGTCAGGGTAATCTGGACCAAAAGGGGTGCCAATGGTGATAACCCTAAAAGATGAAACATATCACAGACAATAGGGGGCCATCATGCCACACCGAAATTAGAAAAAAATTGAAAGATGAATTCCAAAAACAAAATGCAGTAGGTATAAGAAAAGGGTCTTCAGGAATGGTAAACCTAGCTAGTTAAAGGGCTTTGAGGAGATAGAGTTCTTGGAGGTCCAACATCCTGGCAGAAACAAGTTGATCATACCATTCTTCCCATTAAGGTCTCAATGTGGGCCAGCAGTGATGAGGCCGGTTCATCCTCCAGCTTCCCTATTCAAGGCCCCCTTCGTAAAGGAGACAATGATCTTCTAAACAAGGGTACAAAGTAGGAAGCTGAGCAAGAGCTTTCCTGAAGATAGGACCAAGGACGAACTCCCCTTAAGCATGGTGACAGATGGATGAAGATACGTCCATCAATGTCACTTCGTTCCCTAGCTTTATATTTTTCGCACTCTTCATTGATACACTTCTTCAAAGCCACAGACGGGCTCGCACGCTTGACAATTGGTACTTTTGAAGAAGAATAAGCCGTTAATGAATGGTGGGAAAGAAAACGAGGAGAGTAAGTATGAGAAAGGTAGTAAGCTACAGTCGGAAGTAATAGGAGTGAAAAGTAGATTTGGAACAAGCGTGTAGATAAAGCATGAGAAGATGGGGTTTTAAACCTTTCTATCCAAAAACTACCCATTTAATAGAACAGGTCAAACAGACCCAAGTCTTAACCCATGTGTGATTAAGACTTTCATTTTAAAATCCCTAAAAACACAAGAAAGAAGACTATCTTCGAACCAGTATGTGGATACCTTAGGAAGGAGGGAAACACATTTCAAATCTAAGCTTGGCTTCAAAAATGGTTAGTGTGGACGTCCCCGAACGTCCCGGGAGGGAAATCCCGTTTTGTTCATTTGGGGTCACTACAGCTCAGGACTCTCAAATTGTCACGGTTCTAAGTCTGAACCAAAGAGTCCAACTCCGGCAAATCGTTTTGAGAAAACAGATTTTTGAAAGAAGTGTCAAACATGGACTGCTTTGCCAGATACAGAGTCGTCACCTAAATGTTTTATTTTGGGGAAATTTAGGAAACCCTGACTCGTTTGCCTACGGCCACGTGTCCGCCATCACCAAAGTTGCCTCGGCTCGGGAACTTGGGTACGATTGGGGAAGGTCACTTCGTGAGCACCCCCGCTCGCCCGATCAAAGATCGGCCTTTACTAATCATGATATCTATTTTCGAAAAACATTATGCGTTCTTATTCCGGTTATTAGCCTAGATTTACTATGTGATGCGCACAGCATACAAGTATAGATTGGATCACCTGAATTGGAACAAAACATTTCATGTTTGTTTATTTGAAAATGGTTTGATGGTTCTACCCGCAAGTAGGCTAAGACGTGGATTTGCCACCCTCAGATGGGCTTAGAAAACATGATTTTGCCACTATCTAGTGGGCTTAAAACACACAGTGAATGAATTGTTCCAATCCAAATAACCCAACCTTCACCCACAAGCATTCAGGCAGTTATATCACATAAGCAAATAGCCTCATGGCAAGCATGCTATCATGGCATTCACTCACACGCATGCAAGGATGCTAAAGCATAAAACTTACCGAGTACTCCAAGCCAAAACAGAAGCTAATTAGAAATCCATGCATGATCCTAATTATACAGAAATGCTTAATGCAACACATGCAAAATGCAACTATAGCAGGCTCGGCTATTCTAGACATGGCATATGAAATGCTACAGCTAGCATGTATTCAACTTGGAATTGAAAATACGATGCAGTTAATATGATGCGTCAAGCCCGGTGCATGCAATACAAATGAATGAATGCAAACATGTTATCATACTGTATGCTAATTGAAACATGCCCTAATCTAACCATCATAAGCGGGTAAATAAAAGGGAGAAAGACGTGGGGTTGGAAGACATACATCACACACACGCACACTTATTACAGTTGTGCCCTTGCGCAGAGGGTCCGAATAAAATAATATACAGTCCCAAATAAATATTACAGTCCAAATAATTACAAAAATCCTAATTAATTTACAAATTAATCTAGGAAAGCTATAAACTGGCATGCAAGCCAGGGACTGCCTTGACTCTGATGAATAATGTATGTTTGGGCTGCCATGCGCGAAAATCCACTGCGATGCCCTAATTAGCCTCTGTTTGCGATTGATTTCTTGGAAAGCGCGCCAAGCCCCGGAAGACTGCTGATTCTTGATTTGCTGCAACAGAGAGCAGGAAAAGGGCATGGCAATGTATTTTCACAAATGTATGCATGCCTCGATCCTCGTGCCACCAATCACGCATCTCGATGCATGATGGTCGAGGAGTCGAATTGTGCAACTCAATATAGAGTGAATGCACATGAAAACAAAACAAAACCTAGACTCCATCATGAATAATCCGGAATGTTGGCGACTGGAAATTGAGATACGTTTCGTCACTCGGAGTACGAAACGTACCTCGTTTCCCGTGCTCGGGCTAACTCCTATCCCAAGCACGATGCAATATGCATGACATGCATAAATGTAACTAATATATAACCTAGCATGCACAATGCTATGAGATGGCATACACAATGCACGAGGTAACATGGCATACACAATGTGCTAACATACAACCTAGCATAGGCAATGCTATGAAATGAAATGGCATACACAATGCATAATGGACTTACACCAACATGAGTGGACCTCAGCCACACTCACATAAGAGGCCATGAGATGAAAATGAGACACTCGAGATGCGTACACGCATGTACGCAAACTGATGACCGATCCTAAGGCACCAAATGCCACTCTAACAAGACATGGCAAGGCATGAAATATGATATGCAAACATGCAAATTTCAGCGCTAAAATATGACCCGAAACAGCCCCGAATCATGACAATATAGCACCCGATGCATGAAATGGTCCCGAAATGCAAGATTAAGCACATGAAATGACTTGTAGCTACATCAAGCATGCATTATTTGAACATGAAGTGTAAATACAGGTTCAAGGCAGTCCCAAAACAAGCATGTTTCCATTTTATAGAAAAGCCAAACAATGAACATGAATGAGGCTAAACTAGCATGGAAAAATGGCCCTAAATGTGAGGTAATGAAGCAAGTCATAGCTTCTGGCCTCAAACAGATGAGGGCCCTTCAACAATGTTTAATAGGGGCCAAAAATATCACCTTTTTCAGTTTACAACAAACCACAAAAACCAACACAGGTAAGGCTAAGCTCTCATGCAAGAAAAGGGCCAAAAGAGGGACAAAGGAGCAAGTGGTGGTTTCTGGCATTAAACACAAAGGGGCCCTTCAACAATGTTGAAGAGGGATCCAAAATATTACACTTTACAGTTGATGGCCGGACCCAAAACAGTATGCATGCAAGCCTAAAATACTTCGCAAAATAAGGCCAAAAAGAGAGATATAACACAAAGTATATAAAGGATGACTCAAACAACAAATTACCCTTGATGAAACATGAAGAGGGGGTCAAAATAAGGCTGTTTTAAGTTCGGACCAAAGTCCAAAAACAGAAGCACAAGAGGCTAATAAATCATGCAAAAATGGAGCCAAAAGAGAGGTATAAAGGCAAGTTGAAGATAGAAGCCTCAAACAGCAATGATCCCTTCAACAATGTTGAATAATGTCTCAAAATAATCCCTTTTACAGTTTATGACATGCCTCAAAACAATTTATACATAGGCCAAAAATACTACACAAGAAAATGGCATACAAGAGGGATAATGAAGCAAGTGCAACAAGGAGGCCTCAAACAGTGAGAGGCCCTTAAACAAAAGTGAAAAGGAGCTCAAAATAAGCCTAGTTCCAGTTAGGGTCCGAACCCAAAACAGCAAGCAAGTATGGCTTAGAAAGGATGCAAGATATGGACCAAAAAGAGGGGAATAGAGCTTACCCTTGTGGACTAAACTTTGGAACCCTTTTGGCTTGAGATGCAGCACTCCTAGGCCTTGAAGAAGAACCTCCAGCTGCTGGAATGAAGGATGGAAGAGTGGAGCTTGGTGGTGGTGTGGAAAGGGGTCTAAGACTTGGAAGGTTTTGAGCTTGGAATAGAGAGGGAGAGAGATATAATGCAAAGGGCTTGAGGGGGATTTTTGTAACCCTAATAACAGAGTTGGAGCTCCTGTTATATAGGCAAAAATGGAGGGGAAAAGGGGGGGAAAATGGAGGGAAAACCAACCAAGTTTCCCTCCAAAATGCAGCCCCTCGGATACAGAATCTGGGGGGAAAAAGAGGCTGTATCTACACTGTAGATGATGTAAGGATTCTGGCCGGCCAGTTATCTAGGGTTTAGGTGGCCGGCCGGCTACTTCCCATGGCCGGCCGGCTAGGGGTCAAAAGGGTCAATGAGAATTAATGGCCGGCCACTACAGAAACAGAGCCTCTGATGTGTGCACAACACAACCCTGTGGTTAAACACTGGAAATACTGAACCAGGAGAGAGAACAACCCACTTTTCAAAGGGTTCAAAAGGGTCAACAACAATTATTGGCCGGCCACCAAATATTGGTGGCCTCCCAGATGTGTACATCACAAATATGGAGTTTAGGGTTCAAGAAAATAACCCAAGGGTGGTCAACATTAGCTTTGAAGTGAGGAAAAACGGGCGACGGAGGGTGATGAAGGGATAAAGTCGGCTGACAGAACAATTACTGGCCTCTCACCCTCCTACGGCCTTCCTAGTAATGAAACAGAGATCCCTGCCAAAAATGAACCAAAACTGTTGCAAAATGAAGGTTCGGGGGCCAGAACGCACAGTTCGGGGCCCCAAAAACTGACTGTTGAGCACCGGGAGTGGTATT
The DNA here is from genome assembly GCF_004153795.1 of Camellia sinensis. NCBI lineage: Eukaryota > Viridiplantae > Streptophyta > Magnoliopsida > Ericales > Theaceae > Camellia > Camellia sinensis. The sequence continues at coordinate 2,806,529 of NW_021024515.1, forward strand.
CGACCACGAAGTTGGTCTCTTGGACCACAGTGTCCCTCAAAAGGGAGCAAATAAGATGTATGCCAAAAACCGGGGCAAACAGAGATGGTTAAGCGGTCCCGAACCGAGGCACACGGCCAACGGCTCCGAAAAACTAGAAACCGAGCTCCAAACGGGCAAAATGACCTACGACCATGAAACGTAGCCTACGGCCACTGAGAGATGATCTACGAGACCTCTCCCTCCCTTTGGTAAGAGAAAACAGAGAAAACAGAGCCTGGTTCGTAAACCGAGGCAAAGCACAAAAGAGCCCGGAAGTCCGGAGGCAAGGCTCGCAGCCGAGACTTTGAAACTTCTGAGCAAGCACAATATGCAATATCACCGAGCGCTCAACTGGTGACGTCTGAGTCTCAAGGTCGGTCAAAAATGAGGTGTCTACAGTTGCCCCTCTTTGACAAAACTCGGAAGTCATAAGTGACGGGAGTGAATGTCAAAGCCCAGAGACGACCCATTTTTGACAAGGCCGAAGACTTAGACAAACATACAAAATAACACAGATGTGCCCGCAGGCAAGGGCAAAATGCAACTGAAAATGCAAGAAGCTGAAGGTAACCCAGTGATCATGCAAATGCAGCAAGCTATAATGAAGCAAGTATTCGCAAATAGATGCAATAGTTTTAAGCAAGAATGCAAAGCAACAACTACATTTCATGCAGTTAAGAATGCGGAGAATTATTCAATTCTCGCCACGTCTCACACGGAGAAGATACGATACCTGCGCGATTCGTCTGGTCGCACCAGCCTCAAATGAACCGTACATATAATATCGTGCCTGCAAAATAAAGAAACTCAACAAGCACAACATATCTAACAACATATGTTCAATATGATATCGAATGCAGACAATCGCGGTGGCGATGGAAAAGTGCATCGCAATGCGGGAAGAAACTCGCGTGACAACGTGGGTTCAAGCACGGAGGCTCGGTGATGTCAAAGAGGCGTGCATAACAATGCAAGTATATGCATGAGAATGCAAGTTATGCGTATGATATTGCAGAACAAGTGTAAACCAGGATGCATGTTCATCACAAAACAATGAGCAAGGAAATGCGCATTTCGGCAAGGGCGACTCGATCGCGGCCTCCGGTTCATCTCCCGGAGAGGTTACAACATGTTCAAAAAGGATACATCTCAATTCTGATGAGTAATGATGAGACACATCGGAAGTTGAAGCTGAGGTCCCGGCGGAGCGATTTCGCGGCATGAAGTACACTTCTCTTGTACCTTTTCAGGTCCCGGGGACTCCAATCCTCCTCAAAATTTGCAGGGACCTTGGGTGGCATGTGGGGAACACCACCGGCTAGTTTTATGGGGAGAGGGAGGTGGCCGGCTAGTTTTTGGAAAGTAAACGGCCGGCCTGCCAGAAAAAGTGGCCGGCCGGCCACTTTGCCTAATCCGGGGGCAATTTTGTCCTTTTAGCCTCTTTTCTTTAAATACATCCACCCAAACACTTTGAGTTCACTTTTGCAGCTCCGAAATCCTCCTCTCTACGTTCCCAAACCATTTTCTCCTTCAGATCTGTGCCCTATACGCGTTTTCCAACGTCCCACGCAAGTTGTTATCGCGAAATCTTTCAGTTTCAAGCACTTTGAACCGATTAAATTTTGGTTTCGGGGCTTCTTTTCTCGTTTTCGCCACTTGGGGTGAGTTTATCTCAATATTTGGAAGATTTTCTCGAGAGTTGACTTTTGTTGACTTTTTCATTTCTCGAGAGTTGACTTTTGTTGACTTTTTCTAATTTTGGCTCATTTTTGCTCATTTTTCCCCCTTTTGCAGATTTTTTCGAAATGGTGGGTCAATTTCCCCACGGCGGAGGTTCTCCAGGCGCCGGAGGCGAGCCTGACATCATGTCTCTGCCTCTGAGGGTTCGCCCCTTCATACCCGAGAGGTATGATCCACCAGTACACGTTCTCCCGCGGGCTGTTTTTCATCATTTCACCGAGTTCGATGAGCGAGCACCCGGGGATCTCCTTCTACGGGAGCCAGAGTATCATCTCTCCTATGAGGCACGAGAGGTATTTACTTCATTTTTACCTTTTCTGTAACGTATTATGAATTTTCCTTGTATTCTGTTTGCACTCTGAACACACGGTTCAATCACTTGAATTTCTGAACACTCAGCCCATAAATTGATTGTGAACACACAGCACACACCGGTTGAGGGTTGAACACGCAACTCAAACACTAATTTTCTGAACACACAGTTCAAATTGGAGGTGAACACACAGCCCACACTGATTGAGAGTTAAGCACGCAGCCCAAACACTAATTTTCTGAACACGCAGTCCAAATTGAAGGTGAACACGCAGCCCACACTGATTGAGAGTTAAGCACGCAGCCCAAACACTGATTTTTAGAGCACACAGCCCAAATTGAAGGTGAATACGCAGCCCACACTGATTGAGAGTTGAACACGCAGTCCAAACACTGATTTTCTGAACACGCAGTCCAAATTGAAGGTGAACACGCAGTCCACACTGATTCAGAGTTAAGCACACAGCCCAAACAATGATTTTTAGAGCACACAGCCCAAATTGAAGGTGAACACGCAGCCCACACTGATTGAGAGTTGAACACGCAGTCCAAACACTGATTTTCTGAACACGCAGTCCAAATTGAAGGTGAACACGCAGTCCACACTGATTTTCTGAGCCCACAGCCCAAACACTGATTTCCTGAGCACACAACCCAAATTGAAGATGAACACGCAGCCCACACTGATTGAGAGTTAAACACGCAGTCCAAACACTGATTTTCTAAACACGCAGTCCAAATTGAAGGTGAACAGGCAGTCCACACTGATTTTCTGAGCACACAGCCCAAACACTAATTTCCTGAGCACACAGCCCAAATTGAAGGTGAACACGCAGCCCACACTGATTGAGAGTTGAACACGCAGTCCAAACACTGATTTTCTGAGCACGCAGCCCAAATTGAAGGTGAACACGCAGCCCACACTGATTGAGAGTTGAACACGCAGTCCAAACACTGATTTTCTGAACACACAGTCCAAATTGATTGTGAACACGCAGCCCACACTGATTTTCTGAGCACACAGCTTATGCATTTCATTTGCACGCAGCTTATTCATTTCATTTGCACGCAGCTTATTCATTTCTGAAACACCTATTTATTCTGAATGCAGGTGACTTCCCGCAATGTGTGGGGGTATGGCTCCACTGCAGCGAGAGACTAGTATGCTGAGCTCCCAGGTCCGGGATTTGGTTGACTTGACGGGGTTTGGGCCCTTCTGTTCTGGGCTATCCCGTTGCCCTGCCAGGAGGACACTGATGGCTGCCTTAGTGGAGAGATGGTGGGACACCACCAACTCCTTCCATTTTTCCGCTACGGGGGACTTGACCATGACCCCCTTTGATTTCGCCGAACTGACTGGCCTGGACATGGGAGGTTGGCCTATCCCTTATGATGAGGACATGGCTCAGTGGGAGGCGGCCTGGATATATTTGTTGGGGGCTCGCCCGCCTGTTGACAGAGCTTCAGGGAAAGTCCGATACACCTGGTTCTCTTCCCATTTCCGGTGGGTGGAGATGGAGCCCGAGACTCCTGATGAGGCGGCGCAGTATGCCCGCGGCTTCCAGATGTTCCTCTTCGGGACCACTTTGTTTGCCGACAGGGGGAACACTGTAGGGCTCCATCTGCTGAGTGCTTTGGCGGACCTATCACAGGTCAGGCGATACGACTGGGGCGGTGCCGGCCTGACTACCCTTTACTGCTATATGAGCGCGACTTCCTGCGGGCAGGGAGACTTACTTGGCGGCTACTGGAGAGCCTGGGAGGTACTTTCTGCCCTCTTGATTTACATTTCTGCTCCTTATTACTTGCACATTGCACACACGGCGCACTTCATACTCTGTATCGTGCACTTTGCCCTCAGCACTTCGTATCCTACTCTGTTTTCCACAGTTGTGGGTCTACGTGTATTTCCCGACATTGGCCCCGGAGATGTTGGTAGTGGAACCTCTCGTGACCCCATACTCACTGGTATTTGATGGCCAGCACCGGCCAAGACCTCGGGAGTCTCTCCTTTATTTGCGGCAGTATTTCGACACAGTGCAGTCGACGGAGGTATTTCAGAACTCTCAGTTCTTTCTGTTTTCACCTTTGATTTGTCCAGTACATTATTGATTTCTGCTTGATTTATGCATTTGTTATCCGCAGATCACATGGCAGCCATGGGCACCTTTAGGTGAGGGCCTCCGATTCTAGTTTGCCGGAGGGTGGGGTGCCTCCCGGTACAAGATCCTGTTCGAAGGGCCAGTTGGCAGGGCCTGGTTTTTGGGAGAGCGCTTCTTGCGTCAGGTCTGGGATTACACCTCTCAGGATCCTCCTTCAGCACCCCCAGTCGATATGCGGATTGCTGATATTCTCATTTCCCAGGATGTCGTTAATGCTATGCTGGGTACTGATGCTTTGTTATATCTTGAGGAGGGGGACTACGCCACTTACCGTCACACATACCTGATGCCCCCATTGACGGGAGTTCGCGCTCTAATGATGAGGCCTGCTGGTATGCCATCTTTGAGCCAGGCCCGGGCTCGGGCTGTAGACGCCCCTTCCACCAGCAGGGCTGGTACATCTAGAGGTGGGAGTGGATCGGTTCCCCTGATTCCTCCGACTCTTTCTCACCCTGGTGGCCGGACATGCCGACTGAGCTGATGGGGTGGCAGTATGGGACTACCTCTCCGATTCCGATCCCGATAGAGCCTCCGATGCCCGGTCATCGATACGTCATTGATCCCGACTCACCGCCGGTATGCCCCACTGTTTTTTTTTTTTTTTATCTATCATTCAAACACTTAGACATTCCTTTATTCACTGATGATTATGAGCTCGTGTTTGCAGCCACCTAGAGAGTACATGGAGGAGGTGATCGGATTGGTGGCCTCACTTGAGGGGATGGTCCTGCGGAGGGAGGCACAGTTGTCTGTCATGGGCTTCCAAGTACCCGTTAGTTTTCTGGCATTTATCATACTTCTGATGACATGCTGATTTCTACTGCATTGATAGGCTACTTGTGTAGAGCACATCTGACACACACCCCACTTGTACACTGTGTTTACATGCACCCATTTCATGTAATTTTTTCTTGTATCTGCATCTGATGTACATATTTAGATTGATGTATTTGAATTGAACTCTTTACTTTCAGATGCCCCCGGTATATGCTCAGCTACAGGCCAGGCCACCTGGGCCTTCTCGGGGAGCTAGGCCATCTGGGCCCTTTCACGGAGCTGGGCCATCCAGGCCTTTTCACGGAGCTGGGCCATCCAGGCCTTTTCGAGGGGAGGGGTCATCTCGTAGACGCAGAGCACATATTGTGGAGGAGGAGCCTGGTGAGGATGAGGAGGAGGAGGTTGCAGACTGTCAGTCGGAGACATCTGCTGATGGAGAGGACGGCTCCGGCCCTGGCTCCGGGAGTGGAGGCGAAGCTGAGGGGGATCCCGAGGATGACGGCTCCGATTCAGACGATGGCGATGGCGATGGTGGCGGAGAGTCTATCTCGCAGAAGAGGACGAAGAGGGCCTCTTATTACTGCTCTTGAGAGCACAGATGCAGCTGTTCCTGTTTTATTTATCTTTTTGCTAGTAGTTGTAGCACATTTGTACATTATCGGGCAGTTTTATTTTTGTAAAACTTGTGCCTTAGTCTGTAAAATGTTGTAACAAACGAGGCATGATGGAATGAAACAGCTTTTGAAAAAAAGTGTTGTATTTTAAACTTTTAGCATCATCGCATCATTTTGCACCAAAATGAGATTGAATGGAAATGTGCATTGTGCATTTTGCCCAGGCAGGTAGTGAACCAACGCAACAACTTAACTTCCTAAGATATAACAAAACCTTAGTAAGTTTACAACTCGATAAGCAAAACGCAATAGTATTGACAACTCAAATAAACAAGACTTAAACAAAAAAAGCTTAAACAGGGAGTAACAACTCAAAAACACGAAACACGACAGCTCGACAAACAACTCGATAAGCAAAACGACAACTCGATAAACAAAACAACAACTCGATAAACAAAACAACAACACAAAGTGTACTTCGGACGATCTGGGCAATCGGAACGCATCCAAAATAAAGGGAAATAGAGGCCTTCGACAACCCGTTGCAAGGAAACGCTTGAAACTTTCTCTTGGAGGGTAAAACAGGGCTAAAGACACACATTGGAGCATGGCCGGCTACTTTTTGGAGCCGGTCGGCCATGTTTATTGCAATGGGGGGCCACCGGCCAGTTTTTGAAAAAGGAAATGGCCGGCCTGCCAGAAAAGGTGGTCGGCCGGCCACTTAGTCCAGCAACCGTCAAATTTCTGACACTTGTCCCCCGAATAGTGTGCTTTCCCTCTTTAAAAGCCTTAGCTCCGTGGTTCATTCAATTCACCTTAGTTTTGCACCAAAAATGGAGGCGTTTCTCGTTGAAAATCTCACAGCTTGGATCGCTTCTCTAGATGGTTCGAAAAAGCTGAACTTCCGGGGTTTTGGCTTGAATGCACTGTTCACGTTGAGTCGCACTCCGCTGCACCTTCCTTTCCTCCATGCCGCAGCGAGGTTTTGGAACCCGGTGACGCATGTCTTTAGCTTTGACGGGCAAGAGGTATGTCCGACTTTTGAAGATTTTCAAGTTTTGATGGAATCTGAAGGTCTTGAAGAGATCTTGCCCCAGTTCCGCTTCGGCCATGCCCAGGCTTTGGGGCGGATGTGCGGACTCACCGCGCATGATGCTCGATCTCTGATCTGTAATGGGGAACTGGATATCCTCGGTTTGATTCATCGCTTTTCTGACGCCGGTGACCGCAGCAACCATTATTGGCAAGGTTTCCGGCAACACGCCCTTTGCTTATGCCTGCTGTCTCACTTTTTGCTTTCCCCGGGCCTTGGCGGATCCAGCATCCGTCTGATTGAAGTTGCTCAAGGTTTGAAAAAAGGGAAGAGTTGCATCGCCATGACCTTGGCCGAGACGCTGATGAGCTTGGATGCTTTCCATCGCCGGGAGACAACTAGATTTGCTGGGAGTCCACTGCTGCTGCAGGTAATGTTTCCCACCCAATCTTACATATGTATTTGCTCACATCACTTGGCCCTCAGGCTCGGTTTTTCTCACAAAACCCTTTTCTCACTTTTCTCTCACCGTACATCTCTCTATTCTTCATTCTCACATTTTTCATCCCTCCCCAGGTATGGTTAATGGACAAATTGCAGGTTGTGGACTCTTGCCCGGCCTACTCAGCTCGAGGCTATTTCTTTCGACAGCACCTAGTCGATGCCCCTGATGAAAGGTGTTGGTTCGACTGGATGTGCAATTTGTCCGCAAATCGCATTGCTTGGCGTTGTCCTTGGCTCAATCTCCCGGCAATGAGCTATAGCATGTCCCGGCTGATCGGGATTCAGTTGATTGGTCTAACCCACTGTGTGTTCTACTTTCCGTTCCGGTTCCTGCGCCAGTTCGGTCATGATCAGATTTGCCCGCCAGAGGGGATTGAGTACCCGGCTGCTTTCCCGGTCCAAGGTGCACAACTTGCCCGATATGCCATAACATGGAGGACTAGAGAGCTCCTGGCCCCTGCTCCCACTTTCAGTTGCACTTTATCTGACGAGTGCTTGGATTGGCTCAATGAGGAGGCACAGATTGGGCCTAGCTTGGCACCAGAGGCTTCGACCAGCTCTGGGAGGGAGCGCAGGGATACTTGACTTGACTATGCCTCGGATTTATTGCTTTACTAGTACTTTCAAGTTTTCTTTATGAATGTAATAAAAAGCAACTTCGATTGTATGCAAGAGCAGGAGAACTCTGTTTTGAAATCAATGAAATTGAAGGTTGTGGTACTGAAAATTTTCGCTTTGGTCCAAAAATGGTCTTGGTTGTAAAGAGATTAATTTGAACAAAGTCAACTTTTATTAAAACTTTTCAAAACCATTTTCGATATGGATCAGAACTGGACACACCTAAGATCTGTCACTGAGATGCACAATCCCAGATCCTAGCAACTGGAAAGTTGCCCCGAGTCTGAATAGTACCGCGGCAACGTGTGGCAACGAAAAGTTGCCCCTAGTCTGAATAGTACCGCGATAGCGTGTGGCAACGGAAAGTTGCCCCTAGTCTGAATAGCACTGCATCGGAGATTGCGATAAATGCTAATGGATAAAGATGACTGAGATGGTCAAAATGGACAAAGTTGATCGGGGAAAAGTTTATGGCTGAACTTCAGGAACTTAACAAAACAAAGTGTACTTCGATAAACAAACAGACGTGACTTTGCAAGATCACCACCGGAAGGCATCGGGGGAGGTCCCAACCACAATTTTTCAACATGTTCAACTCATAAGCAGCTTGTGGAATAAGGGGGAGGGCCATCGGCTAGAGAGAAAGGCCATCGGCCATGAGAGATGGTCATCAGCTAAAAGTGGTGGTCGGTCGGCACTACATTTGGCCGGCCGGCCATAAATGGTAAAGACCACCAGAATGCTGACACCTGTCCTCCACTCACACCTTATCCCTTACAAAGGGTCTCAGCTTCGTAGTTTTCCTCATACAATAAATACAACAGTTTTAAGCAGGCGAATACAAATCAAACTACATTACATGCAGAAAGGATGTATGATGCCCCAAGGACTAGTCCAATTGGGTTTGAACTTGCCCTTTGGGTCGTGGATGGGAGCTCGGTTGTCCTTGAGCACCAAATCTCCTTCCTTTAGATTCCTGGACTTAACTTTCTTGTTGAAAGCCCGGGCAATTCTGCACTGATAGCCTTGAACATGGTACAGTGCTTTCAGTCTCCTTTCATCAAAAAGCATGAGTTCCTCAAACCTGCTCTGCTGCCAATCTGCTTCGGCTATTTGATACTCAGCCAATACTCGTAATGAAGAAACCTCAATCTCGATAGGTAGAACGGCCTCCATTCCATAAACCAATGAATACAGAGTCGCTCCGGTAGAAGTTCTAATTGAAGTCCTGTAGCCCCACAAAGCAAATGGAAACTTATCTGGCCAATCCCGGTAGGTTTCCACCATCTTTTGCAGTATGTGTTTGATATTCTTGTTGGCGGCCTCGACCGCTCCGTTGGTTTGCGGTTGGTATGTGGATGACTTATGAAAAGCCACGTTGTATTTTTCCAACAAGTCATTCACTTCCTTCTTGAAGTAGGAACCGTTATCTAAAATTATCTCGTTTGGGACCCCATAGCGACAAATGATGTTGTTTCTGATAAACTTTGCAACGTGTGACGCCTTCAACACCGCATACGATTGGGCCTCGACCCACTTCGTGAAATAATCTATCGCGACCAGGATGAACTCATGCCCATTCGACCCCTTCGGAGTGACAGCCCCGATCACATCAATTCCCCAAACTGAAAACGGCCATGGCGAAGTCATGTTGTACAGCTTCGACGGCGGGATGTTCATGCGATTTGCATGAATTTGACACTTGTGGCATCGCCGGACAAAACCGATACAATCCTCCTCCATGGTGGACCAGTAGTAACCCTGTCTGAGGATCTTCCGTGCTAGCATTACTCCGTTCATGTGTGCACCACATTCTCCTCCATGGATGGCCTCCATCAAGCGCTTCGATTCCTCAGCTTCGACACACAGCTTATGCATTCCCAGATGACCTCTCTTATACAGCTTACCCCCATAGATGATGAACTGAACGGCCATTCTTCTGATTGCCCTTTTATCCTTGGCATTTACCCTTGGTGGGTATGCTTCCTTCTCTAAGAAATTCCAAATGTCATAATACCAGGGGTTTTCGTCCTGAACCTCATCTATAGCAGCAATCGACTCGTAGGCTGGTGCAAATTTCTGGTCAATGACGACTAGACGCATCCGGATTCCAAACGGGATGTCTATCATAGAAAATAGAGTTGCTAAAGAATCTGCGAACCTGTTGTTCTCTCTTGGAAGATGAGCAAAGTTTAGCTTTTCGAACCTAGGAATTAACAAGTCCATGGTCTGGTGGTACATTATCATCTTTTCTTCTTTGACTTTCCAGTCTCCGTTTGCTTGCGATACAACCAGGTTTGAATCCCCAATGACGTCCAACCGTCTTGCCTCTAGTTCCAAGGCTGCTTCTAGACCGGCAATGCATGCCTCATATTCTGCTTCGTTGTTCGAGACTTTGAACCGGAGTTTGAAGGCTAGAGGGATACGGGAATTGTCGGGTGCTATCAGCAACACTCCTATCCCATACCCGTATTGATTTGACGCTCCGTCAAAGTACATCGTCCAATATTCGTCGTCGATGTGCAAAATGGCTTCATCTGGGAATAAATACTCAACGGCTTCACCTCCTTCCACTGGATGATCGGCTAAGAACTCTGCCACTGCTCTTCCCTTGACTGACTTGCGTGTTACACATCTCAGATCGAATTCGGAGAGCAACAGCAGCCAACGAGCTAGCCTACCCGTAAGTGCCGGTTTCTCAAAAAGATATTTGATGGGATCCAGTCGTGAAACCAACATTACGGAGTGAGCTAACAAGTAGTGCCGCAGCTTCCTGGTAGCCCATACCAAAGCTAAGCAAGCCTTCTCAAGCGGAGTGTAGCGGGTTTCATAATCCAACATCTTCTTGCTCAGATAGTAGATGGCCCTCTCCACCTTATCCTCTGATTCCTGTGCGAGCATGCAGCCCATTGTGGTCTCAGTCACTGAGAGGTACAATATCAACGGTTTCCCCGGCTCTGGCGGTGACAACACGGGCGGGTTCTGCAGATATTCCTTGATCTGTTCAAAAGAAGCTTGGCATCGGCCGTCCCATTGGAACTTCTTTCCTTTTTTTAGGAGACCAAAAAGTGGTTCACAAGTCAAGGTTAATTTACAGATAAACCGTCTTATGAATTGCACTTTACCCAGAAAGCCTCGCACCTCCTTTTCAGTCCTTGGTGGTGGCATTTCTAAGATGGCCTTGATTTTTGAAGGGTCGATCTCGATGCCCCTTTGTGTAATCAGAAATCCCAGCATTTTTCCCGCTGTAACACCGAACGTACACTTCTGAGGATTCAGCCGCGACCGGAATTCCCTGATCCTTTGGAAGAACTTTTGCAAGGCGGTATAGTGGCCCTCTCTTTCTTTGGACTTGACAATCATGTCGTCCACATACACCTCAACCTCTTTGTGGATCATGTCGTGCAATATTGTGGTCGCGGCCCGTTGATAAGTAGCTCCGGCATTCTTCAACCCAAACGGCATTACTCTGTAGCAGTAAGTCCCCCACGGGGTGGTGAAAGCAGTCTTTTCTCTGTCTTCTGGTGCCATTACTATCTGATTGTACCCCGAGAAGCCATCCATGAATGAGAGCAAAGCATGCCCTGCTGTGAAATCCACAAACTCGTCAATATGCGGTAAGGGAAAGTCATCCTTCGGACTAGCTCTGTTTAAATCCCTGAAATCCACGCATACACGAATCCTGCCATCCTTCTTCGGCACTGGAACGATGTTGGCCAACCAAGTCGGGTATTCGGAAACCAGCAGGAAGCCTACATCGATTTGCTTGGTGACCTCTTCTTTAATCTTGAGAGCCCAGTCGGGGCGGATCCTTCTGAGTTTCTGTTTGACAGGTCGGGCCTCGGGGTCAAGGGGAATCCGGTGCCGTACAATCTCAGGATCGATCCCAGGCATGTCTTCGTAGGACCACGCGAAAACATCTTTAAAATCTTTTAATAAAGCGACTAAGCGCTCGTGTTCCTCCGAAGACAACGTGGACCCGATTTGGACCAGCCGCGGGTCTTCCTCAGTACCAATATTCACGGTAATGATTTCATCAGTTAGGGGTTTGACAAATCTCTCCTGCTCCTGCTCAATTAAACGTTGCAAAACCAGAGGAATTTCTTCCTCGTCGTTTTCATCAAAATTTTGAAAGTCTGAGTTTATGCAATAAATTAAGGGCACAGAAAAGTACTCAGAAACCACAGTCACTTGATTCTCATTAAGCTCATCCAAATTGTCCGAAATCTTGGTTACAACAGACTCAAATGAAAAAGAGAAAGACGACCGGGACATAACTGTGGTATCTGGGTTATCATCCCCAGGATTACCAGACTCAGGCTCAGTCGAGCTGGAACCTGATTCTGACTCACAGGACTTGGTGGAATCAGATTCCGGCTCACTACCTGACCCGGTGCTGCTGGACAAGAATCCCTCTTCGTATTGCCAAGTGAGAGAGGGTGCGATAGATGCATCCAAAATAGTTGCTGCTAGGCCCACAGCCGTTTCATCTCCGATCACGCATACCGAGAAGTTATCTCCCAAGCACTTATGGTCGATCGGAGGATCTGAGAGTAGACTCGCCAGCGCTACCCCCATTTCAAGTTCGGTGTCCTCATACTGCACTTTTTTACTCTATTCAACTTCTGCTGATGGGTCTGTCTGCTTTTCGGCAACGTCACCCCCGGGTAGTTACAGGTCGAAGAAGATCTCGAAACCTGGCACGCGCTTCTTCTCCGCGTTTAGCCACGGCTCTGGGAAGCCGCAAAACGGAAAGTCCTCCCCCTCCCGGACGAAGCGTCCGTTCAGGGTACCCCAAATGGGCCTATGCATCAATTCGAAAGGCTTCCCAGCCTGCTTTGCTCTGGCCCTTCTGGCCATTTCCTTTCCCTTCCTCACCCAGTCCTCTTTGGTGGGCAGATAACCCAAGCCAAAGATATGAGGGTTGTGTGGCACTTCGGCCAATGCTGAGATGCCCTTCCGGCTGCTCCTTCCCAATCCCATCCCGGGGATGTGTTACAATTTGTTCATGAGGTAGACGGATTAAGCACTGACATACATCCCCTCATTCACAGCCATAATATTCTGCACCACTCGAGCCTTAGCCAAAGTGAACCCTGATAAGAACACATCCTCAGTACCATGCTCGATTTCTAAGACTGGTGTGGACATTTCCGACGGCGGATGGATTGATGAATTCCCAAAGACAATAGTTACCCCTTTCCCGTGGGGGTACTTCAGCATCTGATGCAAAGTGGAAGAGACTGCCTTGACCTGGTGCAACCACGGTCGCCCCAAAAGTAGGTTAAAGGTTGCGGGAACATCCAAGACATGGAATTCAATGTTGTGTTGTCCTGGACCAACCTGAGTCTGAATTTTGACAGTCCCCATCACTTCCCTGCTAGTATTGTCATATGCTCTGATCACCTGAGTAGTCGGCACGAAGTCCGCGGGTTTTAAACCGATTGCATATGCTGTTCTGGCTGGGCAGACATTGATGGCGGACCCGGTATCAACAAGTACCACCGGTATCCACTTGTCTCTACATTCCACAGAAACGTAGAGGGGTTTGTTATGATTTGTGCCCTCAGGCGGCAGTTCTTTGTCTGAAAAGGTTAATGCCGGGGAACCTCCTCTTGGAAAAACCAGCCCAACCAACTGTTCTGGTGTAGTATCTATAGAGAGTTTGGCCCTGTCCATAGCAGATAAGACAGCTTGTCTATGTACTCGTGACGCCATAAGCAGTCCCCAGATGGAGATGTCTGTTTGTATCTTCTTTAGCTGTTTCAGTACAGCTTCCTCTTCGATCTGTTTCTCTTTTTGCCTCTCAGCTTCTTTGTCTTTCCCAGATGTCTCGGGTTGGTCTAGGTGTGGGGGCTTGAAGTACCGCCCGCTCCTTGTCATGTGATCCACCTCATCGAGGTACCAGGTGTCATCTGGTTGATTGCTTCCCCAGTCTTCGTCTGTGTGGGCAAGACATAAGTCATCGTCTTCCCACCACATTCCGTTGGCATTTAAAAGGCACCTGTCTGGCTCGGACATGTTTGTACTCACAGCACTTTCAGTCTGCATGCCCTCAGCATCCTCTGTTCTTGTGCCCACAGCACTTTCGATTCCCTCATGAATTTTGGCTTTCCCGGTTCCCTCAGAACCCTGTTGTTCTACCTGCGTCCGTGCAGTTTGTTGTTCAACTTTCCCTGCATTCACAATGCTTCCGTCCTGAGCGAAATTCTTCGTACCGGCGCTCTCCGGCAATGTAACCTGACTTCTAGCCCTTCCGGCCACAGTTGATACTCTCGCCCCTACCGGGCCCTGTTCTGGTTGGGATTCTTCCACTACATTTGGCTGATCATCCAGCCATCCAGTGGCCTCTGCCGATTCCTCATAATCAAACCAGTTGACTGCTGCGCCCGCTGATTCTTGGTCATCGAAAAACTGTAGGTTGGCGAAGTCCTCCTCTACGGCTGTCAGATCATTTGCCCCTTGCTCAAATCCATCCCCCCGGATCATACACAGCTCTCCCTTCTCTGGTAATTCTATACCCAGCCCAATCTGGCCTGTTGACAAGATGTACTCACTCGGATCATAGGCTTCCCCAGCAAAACTCTGTTCAATCCCAGACTCAACAATTCCATCCTTTTCTGAAGTCTGCCTTACCCCATCTTCGATGGTCACCACCGTCAGCTCTGGTTGGGTTGTGGAGATGTCCAACATGCACAAAGAGTCAGTGCAGTCAGGAAGGAGCATCTCCGGCTTAGGTAGGTGGGTAGGAGTAATATAGATGCTAGGATCGTAAGACACGACCCCGGTCAGGATAAGATTAACTCTTTTGGGAGGTGGAGTTTGGTTGTGTGTAGGGAGTGGATTGGTTATGACGTTAGGTTTCTCTGGAGGTAGAATCACATTTTTGTCAACGAGGTCTTGAATCTCGTGATGCAGCCTGAAACATTGGTCAGTATCTTGACCGTGCTGCTGGTGGTATGCACAGTACTTGGCTGGGTTGTGAGAGGGAGGGAGTGGATTCGGCAATGGCCTCGACTCTAGGGGTTTGAGATGCCCCTTTCTGATCAAGACCCCCAGAGCCTTAGACAAAGGCATGTATAGTGGGGTGAAGGTTCTTTGGCCTCTGGGCTGGTATTTCGAGGTTTGAGTATTGCTTCCAGATGCACCGGAGAAGGGTGTGGCTGCCATGGGCCTTGGAAGGGGAGGGGGAATGGTGGTGACCATGCTGACCTCCGAAACTCTTGCAGTTGTAGCGCCACTCGGGCCTGCATTGTTGTTACGGTTGAAAGTCCTCCTCGGTTGTTCCCTATCCTGGTCAATCAGACCTTTTTTCATCGCATCCTCGATTTGTACCCCCATCTCGTGTAAATCTGAGAAGGTGGGAAAGGGGAGTACAATCATCTTCTGCATCAATTTTGGTTGGAGATTGCGCACAATCATCCTGATTTGGTCTTTATCAGTGGGCCTCAAAGTCATCATCGACGCCTTTGCCCTCCACCGAGTTACAAAATCTGAGAAAGTTTCCTTGGGCTCCTGCCTTGTCGTTTCGAGATCACGAGTTGTAATCTCGATCTGGGTGTTGTACAAGTACTGTGCGACAAAGGCCTTAGCCATTTCATCCCAGCTTCTTTTCATCTCATCCTCTAACTTCGCGTACCAGATGGCGGCTACACCCGACAGGGTTCGGCCGAACAGCGAAAGTTTTTGTGATCGGGTTAGGCCCATTGGCCGCAGTATATCTGAGAATAGCCGAAGATGGACCATGGGGTCCCCGGACCCGTCAAAACGATCAATTTGCGGCATCTTGAACCTATCGGGTAATGTCACGGCCACGTCGGTATATCCATCCTTGATATCCGGAATAGCCTTTACCCCTTGTGATTTCTTGAAAAGCTTCTCGAGCTTGCTCAGCTTCAGAGCTGTATGGTCTATTTTGAACTCGAAGGGAGAGTCCGGGTGGTTGGGTGTATGGGTCTTGGACAGTTGAGGCGGAAGCGGGAGCGGAGCTGGCCCCGTTGGAAGGTTCGTGTCCTCTTGTATGTTCTGGATATTTGGCACAGTGTTCTGGGTGTTTGGCAGAGCATTTTGGACAGTAGGTGTTTGCTCGGGTAACGAAGCCCCTGGCGGAGGAGGAATTTGATGTGAAGCAGATGCCGCATTCTGCTGTTGCAGTCTAGTGATTAGCTCGGCCTGTTGGGCCATGATCGCGGCCTGCTGTTTGGAGAACTCTACTTGTCGGGCGGCATCCTCCTGCATTTGTCTCATGCTCTCCTGCATTTGGCGCATCAGGGCTTCCATCCCTGAGGTATTTTGCTGATCCATCCAACTAACTGGTATGTCTATTTCTATAGCAACAATCGAGACCTCAGTCGTATTTCCCTTTGATGGAGTAACCCACTGTTCTGACAACCTCTGTTCTGACACACTGCGCTTTCTTAGCCTTCTTCTGACAACGGGGGGTAGAGAATGGAACACTGGCTGTCCATCAATTAGATCCTCGGATCGATTGAGTCGACGACCTCGTGTCCAAAGTGCTTGGGGAATATCTGCTGGGTTGGAAGCAATTGTGCCAAAACTGCCCTAGTAAAAAGATAAATAAAGCAATAAGGAAATAAATAAACAGATAAACGGACAGCATATAACAGCGTAAAGTAAATGCATGACACACAGCCGGGCATAACAACACACAGTCGATAAGCTGAATACACACTATCCTCAATCACTTATTATTATCCCTGAATCACTGTCCCCAAAAATTGAATCTCTGATACCCGCAGATAACTGATTCTCAATCACTGACTGATGCCCACAGGCCTGATGCCCAAACTCATACACTGATACATGCATTCCCTGTAGAGACGCACTCTAAAAGCACATAACAGATAAGTGAGAGCCAAAACACCCCTATGTTGGGGTAGGGTTTCCCTGTCCTATTTTGTCAGGAGCTAGGGTTTCACTACGCACGCAGCGGTTTCAAACAACCTATAAACGGGTAAGCAACCTGTCCTAGTTTGGAATGGTCACTATGGATCCGAATATGCACTAGGTCGAATGGTCAAAGTTGGTGATACGCGCAGTATTTTGCTGGGTCATGAGAGGGAGGGAGTGGATTCGGCAATGGCCTCGGCTCTAGGGGTTTTAGATGCCCCTTTCTGATCAAAACCCCCAGAGCCTTAGACAAAGGCAT
>NW_021024515.1:2833275-2860829 GCF_004153795.1 Camellia sinensis
GGGGTGCAAACCGAGCTAATTCCGCAAATTGGGCTTCATATTCGGCGACGGTTTTGTTCCCTTGCCTGAGAGTTTCAAATTCTGTTACCTTCTTATCCCGCATACCCTTGTACTTGTTGGCATTAAAGCCCTTGAAAGTGGCATAAAGCCCTTGAAACCATACTTATACGGACTCAAGAGGTGTCTCTCACGGATTCTAGAGGTGGCTCACGTCGTAGCACTTAGTTCCGTGTAGCACTTTGTTTCATATCATAATATCTTATATTGAGTGGCCGTAGGCCCAGAGTCTTATAGAATAAAGGTCTTTTATCTTTCCCATTCCTTTCCTTACATACTTAAAACATGCTTGGACATTAGCATATATTCATATATACTTGAACATTAGTATACACACTTGAATTATAAACATAGTTGCATACTTGAAACATTAACATAATTGCGTGAACGAAACGCTAATGAAAATCATTAGCTATATGCATAGCGGATAATGATGTTACTACTCACAGTGTTGCGACGACGTGCTTGTTCTTCCCGGAGTGTGCCCTGCACACATTCAACCTTACACACTTTAATTCCCTTTCCATATTAAATCACTTTCTGTTTCATTTTACTTCGAAGGAATTTATACATATTAAAAGACATCAAATACATATTCCGACAACATTAGAGGGTTCTACACGCAAAACGGAGCAAACCATATTTTTTAGCATGAGCCGCACGTGCGGCTGTGAGCCCCGCACGTGCGGCAGTTGGCCCCGCACGTGCGGCCCTGAGGTCCCGCACGTGCCTTTTTAGCAGAACAGAGGCCCCTGTTTTTCACCATTTCCCGCACGTGCGGCCATGACTCCCGCACGTCGACAACATTAGAGGGTTCTACACGCAAAACAGAGCAAACCGTATCTTTCAGCATGAGCCGCACGTGCGGCTGTGAGCCCCGCACTTGCGGCCCTGAGGTCCCGCACGTGCCTTTTTAGCAGAACAGAGGCCCCTGTTTTTCACCATTTCCCGCACATGCGGCCATGACTCCCGCACGTGCGGCAGCACCTCCCGCACGTGCGGCCATGACCCCCGCACGTGCGGCGATTCAGCCCAAAAATGTCTGAAAATTCTTACAAAATCCCATCTTTTGGCACATATCTACAAGGCTCAAATCAACATTCTTATTTGATAATACATGGTCCAAAATCATGTCAAGATGATAGCAATTACATTAATTTAATTCAGTTCATCATTCTTAGGCTCTCAACATACACATATTCATGAAAATTCTTGCTTTACACATCCATAAACACATATATCCACATCTTTGAATTCAAAGTAAAAGCTCAAACACAATGTCTCCATGGTTGATTCAAGCAACTAAGCAAGGTTATCTTGTTCATTAACTTCTTACATACATATGGAATTATCATTCCAACCCCTAAGTAACATGATCATAAGGGTATTTTACACATCTTAAGAAGAAGAGTTATGGGAGTTAAGTGAGTTAGTCTTATACATACCTTATGCTTAATCTTCCACAAATTCCTAACCTTTGATGATCTCCTCCCCCCACCCTTCAATTTCTCTCACTCATCATCTTCCCTTATGAGCAAATATGATTTCTAAGTCTTATGAGTCATAAGACTCTTATGAGCATATATATACATATATAAAAACTTAGATAGGGACAAAAATGAATCGTTTAAGCATCCCCCAATTAAAATTTCATAAACACGCTTAATATTACCTAAAAATCATGCTGGTCATATATGTGAAATCAATTCCAGATAATTAAGCCTCTAAGGCTTCCAATTGCTGATCTAAACATTCTCATACAACAGATACTTTTCTTATTGAACAGATAGACATCTTTTTACTTACTTAATTTAGGTTTCCCATAGGATTCTACAATAAGCATTCAAAATCACAAAATAGGATCCGAAAATATAACAAAGAACATGTACGAGGGTCGGGTTATTACACTTCCACCCCTGAGATTTTTGTTTAATACAAGTCTTTCCTCACGTTTGAAAAATTACACTTATCCATTTGTCAAATTAAAATGACATATTTGCTCTATAACATTTATACATGTAAAATAATAAAATAATATCGATATTTTGTTCATATCATTTCAAGAAAAAAAACAATCATATTCTTTAGTTTAACTCACACAAAAAATAAAAATAAAAATAAAAAATTTTGAGTTTTTTATTTTTTATTTTTTTATTTTTCGTGTTTTTTATTTTTAATATTTTTGGAATTTTTTTATTTTTATTTTTTAGATATACCTAATCTAGATAAACTTAAGAAGTATAATATTTTGTGATTTTTTTTTTAAATTCGGCAAATGCAAAAAATAAAAAATATACAAAAATACAAAATTTAGTAATACTGTAATAAATGTGAATAAATAGACAAGAAAGAAAAACGATGATTGGAATAAAAATGAAAAATTCTATTTATATATAAAAATTTATACAAAAAATATTATACAAATGTTTGTTGGATCAACCTTCTGTGTAAATAAAATAAATTGAAACTAATTCAAACAAAATAAAATAAAACTTACAGAATTTATTTTGTCGAACCAAACGAAAATTAAAAGACCAAGTCGAGTGTGTGACACTCTGTCCTTAAGACAACTTCGCCCCGTTATGGTACTTTCGTTGAGTGGCGTCTATCTCCCAGGATACAATAATCTTCACAAACTTGTAATAGCACTTCAAACAAACTTGTCCGGCGAACTAGAACCTTGTGTTCTAATACTCTCTTTATTTTTCTCTAAAACTAGAATGAAGAATAATGCAAACAAAACAAAGTTTGGACAACAAAAGGAAGTTCTCAGACTGTTTTTTCGGATCCCCAAAACTGTTGGACAGTGCTGGATTAAATAGAGCCGAACAGGTACGGAAATTTGAACTGAACAGATATGGTTTCAAAATGAACAGGTGCATTCTAGAACTGAACAGATAACTGCTGGAAATGTAGATATGTTTGAACTGTTCGAATCTGTTAAACAGTGCAGTTTCGGACTATAACTGCTGAGCAGTTATGAGCAGTTAATCTGTTACATAATTCGGACAGAAGGAGACTTAAGTGCAGGACAAAAAATTGGAATTCAAATTTGAATTAAATTCCCGCAATATTTTTTGAAAAAATTCAAATGAATTTTGTCCAAAAAATTAATACAAGAACCGACCCGGCCCACAACCCACACCCGCGTTCGGCACGGCTCGGCTCGGCCGGACGGCGGTGGCGGCGCGCGCGCGTATGTGGTGGTTTGGGCTAAGGTTCACTTTGTCCATAACTCCTCCCTTCTACAAACTTGGGGTACCCCTTGGGGCCCAACCAAAATGTTGTAGGCTAGAATTTATATACTCAACAAAACTCTCTTAAAGTTTCAATATGGGACAAGATTCACAAGGAAACCCACATTAAAACCTTTAAATGTCCATTCCACGAACTCGAAAACGACATCGTGTTCCCATTCACTCATAAATGGTTTTGACAAACTATCTTCACCGTGTGACTTGCCACACGGCAAGGAACACTTCACGTCTTCAGATCCACCCCAAAAGACGTTCGGGGCCCACTCAATTTTGGGCTCAAAGTTGGCCCAAAATAAGCTTTATAAACCAAAATTTCCAACAATCCCCCACATAAATAGAATTTGACGGAGAGAAAATGCAACAACATGATCTAAATACAGAGAGTACAGAAATTAGAAATATTTTGCAAAAGATAGGTAGCTTTTGGCTTTGAACCTTCCTTTGTGAGACACTATCGGATTTACTAGCTAGCCAGTGAACATGATGTCTTGAACTGTTCAGCCGTTTGTGTAAGCCAAGACAATAGAACTCACACAGCATATTCCTAGACACAGTTTAGTTCTCACTATTGTGTTCATTTTGGCCCTGAACAACCTTGTCTTTCATGAGTGCTCTAAAGACTTGTAGCCCTTTACAAATCTTATAGAACTGGCCCAGTTCACACTCATATAGGTGATTCTTATGAAGAGTATCCTGCCATACTCCACTAGATTTACTTAGATATAAGAATCATTAAAATTTTATTTAACCTAAAACGCTGCAGACATCACTTATTTCATCATAGAAATCGGTATGAGTTAGACTCTCCAGTGATCCTTCTGAGTCATTCACAACTCGGTTGTCCCTTTGAACCTAGATCTTGGGATCTCTAGTCAACTAGGTTGGGTTGCCGTTGTGATAACTCTTATTTAATAGGCTTAAGTCCCATTCCCCTTGATGAATTCTCAACTAACTCTCTTGCTAACCCTTTGGTTAGTGGATCCGCTATGTTGCCTTTAGACTTAACATATTCAATGAAAATAATTCCATTAGAGAGTAGTTGTCTCACAATGTTATATCGACGACGAATGTGTAGTGACTTACCGTCATACATATGACTCTGTGCTCTACCTATTGCTGATTGACTATCGCAATATGTGCATATAGCAGGCACCGGTTTTGGCCATATTGGAATATCTTCAAGGAAGTGGCGAAGCCATTCTGCCTCTTCTCCTGCTTTGTCTAAAGCTATGAATTCTGATTCCATAGTAGACCTAGCAATATAAGTCTGTTTGGAAGATTTCCAAGATATAGCCGCTCCACCAAGAGTAAAGACATACCCACTGGTGGACTTCGAGTCTCTAGTATCTGATATCCAATTTGCATCATAGTATCCTTTAAGTACTACTGGATATATTGTATAATTCATTCCAATGTTACGAGTGAATCAGAGATATCTTAGAACCCTTATAATTGCTTTCCAGTGTTCTACTCCCGGATTACTCGTATATCTACTTAATTTACTTACTACATAAGCTATATCTGGGCGAGTGCAGTTCATCAAGTACATTAAGCTTCCAATAATCTGGGCATACTCTAATTGAGAAATACTTTCCTGTACATTCTTAGATAAAAACAAATTAACGTCTACATGTGTTCTAGCAAGATGATCATCATCTTTGCTGAATTTGTCAAGTATTTTCTCAATGTAATGAGATTGTGACAAAGTATATCCTTCTAATGTTTTGATAATTTTCATACCAAGAATTACATCAGCAATGCCTATGTCCTTCATGTCAAAATGTTTATTCAACATTTTCTTGGTAGTTTTAATCATGTCATTATTACTACCTATGATGAGCATATCATCTACATAAGACATACAATGACATAACCTTTGTCTGTGTTTTTAATATAAACACATTTGTCACACTCATTAATTTTAAATCCATTTGACATCATTGCCTTGTCAAATTTCTCATGCCATTGCTTTGGCGCTTGTTTTAAACCATATAATGATTTAACCAATTTACGCACTTTCTTTTCTTTCCCTGGAACAGAAAACCCTTCTGGTTGTTCCATGTAAATTTCTTCCTCTAACTCACCATTTAAGAAAGCAGTTTTTACATCCATTTGATGAATTTCTAAATTGTATAAAGATGTAATGGCAATTAGTATTCTAATGGATGTTATTCTAGTAACCGGTGAGTATATGTCAAAATAATCAAGACGTTCTTTTTGTCTAAAAGCTTTGACCACAAGTCTTGCCTTGTATTTGTCAATTGATCCATCTGTTTTCATTTTTCTTTTGAAAATCCACTTGTACCCAAGAGGTTTACAACCTGGTGGCAAATCCACCAATTCCCAAGTGTGATTTTGCAAGATGGATTCAACTTCACTATTAACAGCTTCTTTCCATAAAGGAGCTTCAGGACTGGACATAGCCTCTTTAAAAGTTAAAGGTTCATTTTCTAACAAATAAGTTAGAAAATCTGGACCAAAAGATTTTGAGGTTCTAGCACGTTTACTACGCCTAAGTTTCCCTTCCTCATTTTGATCTAACTCTTGTTCTTGATCATGTTCTTGATCCTGACTAGTAATAGCATTATGAGATATTTTATTGTTATTAGTCTCTTGTCCAGTTTTATTTGGAAATACATGTTCAAAGAAAGATGCATTTCGAGATTCAATAATAGTATTTACATGCATTTCAGAATGTTCTGATTTATGAATCAAAAACTGATATGCACTACTATTCTTGGCATAACCAATGAAAATGCAATCAATGGTCTTAGGACCTATCTTAGTCTTTTTAGGACTACGAATAGCCACTTTAGCCAAACAGCCCCACACTTTTAAGTATTTGTAGGATGGTACTCTTCCATGCCACAATTCATAAGGTGTTTGATTCACTTTCTTTTGGGGTATTTTATTTAAAATATAATTAGTAGAAAGTATTGCTTCCCCCTACAAGTTCTGAGGTAATCCAGAACTTATTAACATGGCATTCATCATTTCTTTTAAAGCCCTATTTTTCCTTTCAGCAATTCCATTTTGCTGAGGTAAGTAAGGAGCGGTGGTTTGATGAATTATTCCATGTTCTTTACAAAATTCACCAAAAGGTGATTCATATTCAACACCTCTATCACTTCTAAGTTTCTTGATTTTCTTACCAAGTTGATTTTCAACTTCATTCTTATATTGAATGAAAGTTTCCAAAGCTTCATCCTTGGTTCGAATTAAATAAACATAACTATATCTAGTATAGTCATCTATAAAAGTGATTAAATAGTTTTTCCCACCTATAGTTTGAATTGATTTAAAATAAAAAAATGTCACTATGAATTAATTCAAGTGGTTCCGTACTTCTTTCAATTGAATGAAAAAGAGTTTTAGATAATTTTGTCTCAACACAAATTTCATATTTATGATTTGAATCAATGTCAAATTTAGGTAAACATTCTATATTAATTAATCTACGCAAAGATCCATAATTAACATGTCCTAGTCTACCATGCCATAAATTTGAAGACTCAAGCAAGTAAGAAGAAGATGTATTATTATTAATAACTGAGAGTACAACGATCATTACATTTAATTTGAAAAGACCATCAGACATGTAACATTTTCCTACATACATCCTATTCTTAGTAAGTATAAATTTATCACTCTCAAATACTAGCCTAAACCCATTCTTACTCAACAGAGATCCGGAAACAAGATTCTTGCGAATGTCCGGTACATACAGCACATTGTTGAGAATGAGTTCCTTTCTAGATGTCATCTTAAGTACAATCTTTCCTTGTCCTTCAACTTTGGAGGTTGAAGAGTTGCCCATAAAAAGTTGTTCACCATTGTTCACTGTAGAATAAGATGTGAACATCTTTTTGTCAGCACAGATATGATGGGTAGCACCAGTGTCCACCCATCATTCTTTAGGATTTCCGACAAGATTTGCCTCGGAAACAATTGCAGAAAGATTGATGTCATCTACACCATTGGAAATTTTGTCCACTTCGGTCATATGGGCTTGAGCAGGCTTCTTGCTTGTTCTTCTTTTGCTTTTGCCTCTGCTATTGCAATCTTTTGCCCGATGTCCCTCTTTGTCACAGATGTAACATTTGCCATTAAACTTGTACATTTATTTCCCCCCCTCCTTTAAAGCTTTGTGATGAACTTTCTCCAGAAGACTTTCGTTTCTTGACTTTTGAAGCATGTTCCACCACATTTGCCTTAGACACCATAGGATGCTTACCAGCCCGCTTTTTAGAATTGCAATTGTCCTCCTCAACCCTCAAACGCACAATTAATTCTTCCATAGAAATTTCTTTGCGCTTGTGTTTGAGGTAGTTCTTGAATTCCTTCCAGCCTTGTGGTAATTTTTCAATTAATGCTGCAACTTGGAAGGATTCACTGAGAGACATGTCTTATGCGTGGATGTCATGCAGAATGAGTTGGAAATCTTGAACTTGGCTGATCACAATTTTTTAATCAACCATTACAAAATCTAGGAATCTGCCAACCACAAATTTCTTTGAGCCGGCATCTTTCATTTTGTATTTTTTCTTCAAAGACTCCCAAAGTTCCTTTGCTGTCTTGATAGGACTGTAGACGTTGTATAATGTGTTGTCAAGTCTGTTCAAGATGTAGTTCCGGCAAAGGAAATCAGCATGTTTCCAGGCATCAATCGCAGCAACCACTTGCCGGTCGGTTTCATCCTCTTTCAAAATAGGAGCATCCTCACGGAGGAAACAAGGCAGGTTCAGAGTTGTAAGATAGAACAACATTTTCTGTTGTCATCTTTTAAAATCAGTTCTTGAGAACTTCTCTGGCTTTTCACCGTGATTTACCGGTACTGCTACAACAGTAGAGAGGGTTGGCGTCATTGCAGCCACCACAGTAGTACTGGGTCTTTTAATTTTCGTTTGGTTCGACAAAATAAATTCTGTAAGTTTTATTTTATTTTGTTTGAATTAGTTTCAATTTATTTTATTTACATAGAAGATTGATCCAACAATCTTAAGACAAATTCGCCCCGCTACGGTACTTACGTTGAGTGGCGTCTATCTCCCAGGATACAATGATCTTCACAAACTTGTAGTAGCACTTCAAACAAATTTGTCTGGCGAACTAGAACCCTGTGTTCTAATACTCTCTTTATTTTTGTCTAAAACTAGAATGAAGAATAATGTAAACAAAACAAAGTTTGGACAGCAAAAGGAAGTTCTCAGACTATTTTTTCGGATCCCCAAAACTGTTGGACAGTGCTGGATTAAATAGAGCCGAACAAGTGCAGAAATTTGAACTGAACAGATATGGTTTCAAAATGAACAGATAACTGCTGGAAATGTAGATCTGCTTGAACTGTTCGAATCTGTCAAACAGTGCAGTTTCGGACTATAACTGTTGGGCAGTTAATCTGTTACATAATTCGGACAGAAGGAAACTCAAGTGTTGGACAAAAAATTGGAATTCAAATTTGAATTAAATTCCCGCAATATTTTTTGAAAAAATTCAAATGAATTTTTTCAAAAAAATTAATACAAGAACCGAACCAACCCACAACCGTGCTCGGTACGGCTCGACTTGGCCGGACGACGGTGCGCGCGTGGTGGTTTGGGCTAAGGTTCACTTTGTCCATAACTCCTCCCTTCTACGAACTTGGGGTGCCCCTTGGGGCTCAACCCAAGTGTTGTAGACTAAAGTTTATATACTCAACAAAACTCTCTTAAAGTTTCAATGTGGGACAAGCTTCACAAGGAAACCCATATTAAAACATTTAAATGTCCATTCCACGAACCCGAAAAACGACGTCATGTTCCCATTCACTTATAAATGGTTTTGATGAATCGTCTTCACCGTGTGACTTGCCACGCGGCAAGGAACACTTCACCTCTTCGAACCTGTCCCAAAAGACGTTCGGGGCCCATTTAATTTTGGGCTCAAAGTTGGCTCAAAATAAGCTTTATAAACCAAATTTTCCAACAATGTTGTGATAGTGATGTTGTAAATGTAAATCATGTTTATGGTGTGTTTCATTTTAAAGTAAAAAGTTACCATTAAGCTATATTATTATGTTTGAAAATTTTATATATAATTTATTTTGTATATCATCACTCAATAAGAATATGTTCAGGTAGAATTTAATGAAAGAAAGTTATAGAATGTAATTATGATAATAGGAAGAAGAAATAGTAAGAAAAATGAGAAAATAGTCATTTAGAAAATTTTAATACATGACATCAGCAATTTGAGAGGTAATTTGTAATGAGATTACAAATTTCAAAGAGAAAAACATAATTTTTCAAATATGAAGGGAGAATCTGTATTAAACAAAAATTTCAAAGATGTCAGTGTAATTTCCCCTAAATCATATTTTGTTTTATAACATATATAGTTTAAATTTAAACTTATAATTATTATTCATTTTAAAAAATAAAATTTAATTTATTCATGTGTACCTAGCAATATTTTATAAAATTAATCTTTTGTACAACTTATTTTTATTTTTATTTTAAAAATCACTCAATAAAAATATATTCAGGTAAAATTTAATGATAGAAAGTTATAGAATGTAATTATGATGATAGGAAGAAGAAATGGTAAGAAAAATGAGAAAATGGTTATTTAAAAAAATTTAAAATATAATATCAATAATTTAAGTGACAATTTGTGATGAGAACGCAGTATATTTTTATTATTTTTTTTTAAAGAAAGATAAAGAAGCAGAACTAAATAGACTCACATGGAATAATTCTGAATGCAGATCTTCCATCCACACTCGCAACACATATCACACTACCCGCCATGCGACCCAACACCTCAGCAGCCTTATTACCACCTCGCAGCCGCCTTTTCTAAAATATCTACAAAAAGACAGCCTTGTTAGTCTACAGCCGGCCTTGAAATTACCCCCAAAACGGACCATTGCCTTGAAATAAACGATTCCAAGGACGTTTAGACACTTGCATAGCTGGCACCAGATTTTTTAACTTTCCTTCCTTCCAAACATTCTCCAATAACATTAATTTGAAGACTGCAATTATATTCTTATCTAAACAATTTTGTTTGGCTTATACACGGGCGGAAGTATATATAGAGTAGTGTTAGATTTGATGAAAGAAATATTATAAAAAAATTTATGAATTGTTTAAAAATAATCTAATGTGGTAAGTTATAAAATAAGAAAAATGATTTATCTTGACATAAATATGTTTTAATTTTAAATCTCAGTTTGCAAATAATATAAACTTAGTTTTATCTTAGGTTCCGGTTGTTTTGGAAGATAGATGTGAGAATGAGATTAAGATGAAAATGGAAATGGAACTCATTATATGTTGTGTTTGTTTTGGGAGAGTTACGGACTGGTCCTTTGGACCGGACTTAATTCCTAGGAAGTCCGGACCCAATATAATTTAGCCCATCTTCCATTTCTATCCCTTGCATTCAATTGAGTGATTTTATCATAAACCCAAACACATCTCTCTCTCTCTCTCTCTCCCCCTCCTATTTTTGTTACTAGCACACCATCTCCTCCTCTTTCATCAACATATATGTCGCTCGGCTTGACCACCCTCTTCATCTATCATTGTCAACAACACTCGCCTCAACTAACGCCATCATTCTCCTCATCCCTCACCAAACACCACTGTCCTTCTCCCTCGTTGCCATTACCGCTCCTCCTTCTCCCACCATTCATCTGCTAGTTTTAACACTGCAATCCTCTATCATTGATCTACCATCTTCGACATCGTCGTTGCCACCATCTGTCTCCATTATCGATCAACCATCTTCGACATCTTTGTTGCCACCATTGTCCCCCATCACTAGTTTGGGATGCAAAGTATCCAATCAGTGCATTGAAAGGTATTATTAATCTTCTACAGACGTGTAACTAATCTAATAAATTTGTTACTTAATTCAACCACTTAGTAATTTATGAATGATAAATTTATCAAATTAAAGATTTGTAGGTGTAAGTGTGGATATTTTATCAATGGAATGACATAGCATATACAAAATAAATAAATTTATCAATGCTTCATAATAGAATGGTGTGATGCCCCTCTCTCTCTCAAATCAAGTTTGCTATTTATAAATTTTTTAGCAAATTCAACAGTGATAAATTTATCATTACAACTCTGGCTGAGATTTGTTACATGACAAATTTATCACTGAATCTGAATTTTGATTTTTTTTCTTGATTTGTGACAACGTAAAATAATAATAATTATTCTTCGATAATGGCTTCGCATATCTCTCCTTCATTCTCTTCATTTTTTTTTTTTTTGTTTTTCTCTCATCACCATCGGATTTGAGTAGGTGGTTGCGGTGGTGATGTGTTGGACATAAAAAATGGCAGAAAAAAATATTGTCAGAGGTCGGAGGTAGTTGCCAGAGTTCAGTAATGGTTGCGGAATTAAGGTCCGAGGTGGTCGTTGGCTGTCAATTGGTGGCCAAATCGTGGTTCACAATTTGGAGTTCAAAAACAAAACGGGAAACTAGAAAAAAAAAAAAAAAAAACAACAATAACTAGCCAAAAATGAGAAAGAAAATTATAATAGGACTTAATGGTACATAAAAATATAAGCTAGTACCTAATAGGTAATAACTCAAAAAAGCAAGACCGATTTGTAGATTACCCTTTGTTTTGGGAGATGAAGAGAGGATTCATAATCCCATGGGATTAGGATAGACCTTGGTGTTGGGATTGAGATGGAGGAGGTGTAGTGGTATTAGGAAATTAGTCATTTGGCTCAGGTTTTTTTATTTTTATTTTTATTTTTTTTTTTTTTTTTTTTTAACATTAATGTTTAATGTTTTTGTATTTTTTGTTACGTAAAAATCATAATTTTATTTGTTTTAATATTTTATATTTCTTTTATAGGGTAATAATTTAACAATCTCTACACTAACAATTATCATCAAAACAGGTTTAGTCGGCAAAACCCCTCCTTTTAGCTACTAATTTTTTTTTAGTAGCCAAAAACAGCACTTTTGGCGACTAAAGTCGGGTTTAGTCGGCAAAACCCCTCCTTTTAGCTACTAATTTTTTTTAGTAGCAAAAAATCTGCACTTTTGGCGACTAAACTGAATTTTAGTCGCCAAAACCCCTACTTTTGGCTACGAAATTGATTTTAGTCGCCAATAACTATGCATTTGGCTACTAAATTGTTTTAGTCGCCAAAAGTGTTCACTTTTGGCGACTAATTTCATTTTAGTCGCCGATTGTGCTACTTTCAGCGACGAAAATTCATTTTTTAGTCGCCAAAGCTGCATTTTCTTGTAGTGTGTGGATATTTTATCAATGGAATGACATAGCATATACAAAATAAATAAATTTATCAATGCTTCATAATAGAATGTTGCGATGCCCCTCTCTCTCTCAAATCAAGTTTGCTATTTATAAATTTTTTAGCAAATTCAACAGTGATAAATTTATCACTACAACTCTGGCTGAGATTTGTTACATGACAAATTTATCACTGAATCTGACTTTTGATTTTTTTTCTTGATTTGTGACAACGTAAAATGATAATAATTATTCTCCGATAATGGCTTCGCATATCTCTCCTTCATTCTCTTCATTTTTTTTTTTGTTTTTCTCTCATCACCACCGGATTTGAGTAGGTGGTTGCGGTAGTGATGTGTCGGAGATAAAAAATGGCAGAAAAAAATATTGTCAGAGGTCGGAGGTAGTTGCCAGAGGTCAGTAATGGTTGCGGAATTAAGGTCAGAGGTGGTCGCTGGCTGTCAGTTGGTGGCCAAATCGTGGTTCGCAATTTGGAGTTCAAAAACAAAACGGGAAACTAGAAAGAAGAAAAAAAAAAAAAAAAACAAGAAGCAGCCAAAAATGAGAAAGAAAATTATAATAAGACTTAATGGTACATAAAAATATAAGCTAGTACCTAATAGGTAATAACTCAAAAAAGCAAAACCGATTTGTAGATTACCCTTTATTTTGGGAGATGGAGATAGGATTCATAATCCCATGGGATTAAGATGGACCTTGGTGCTGGGATTGGGATGGAGGAGGTGGAGTTGTATTAGGAAATTAGTCATTTCGCTTAGGCTTTTTTTTTTTTTTTAATATTAATGTTTAATGTTTTTGTATTTTTGGTTACGTAAAAATCATAATTTTATTTGTTTTAATATTTTATATTTTTTTTATAGGGTAATAATTTAACAATCTCCACACTAATAATTATCATCAAAACAAATACAATTTTACTTAATCTCCTCACTATCAATTCCCTCAATATTAATCTCATTACTATCAATTCTTTCTATTCTACATCTGAAAACAAACGGGGCTTTATAGTGTTCTATAATTGATAGAATGTAACTTAGCGTATATAATTATATAACATATAATAAAATATCATAAACTAATCAAAGAGTGGAGAAGATTTTCGTGATATTATTATTTTATTAAACGTAACATTACTCAAATATATGTAATTCCCAATTAATAAAATTTATATATATTTTTTAAATATCCTATTAATTTCTATCATCATAAAATTTAATAATATTACCATGAAATAAACATTATTTGTCAACATATTTGAGTGTAAGAAAATTATCCTATAGTTGAAGATATTCTATTGTTTGCATTAAGTTATAAAGAAAAAACAAATTATTGTTACGTGTCTCTATCAATTAAAGTTGGACATTTAAAGTTGGAAAAATCATAAGTTAGTGAAATTTTCACAAAATAATTTTAAATTAATGGTAAAATTTATACACAAATGCTACATTTTTTTTTGTTTTTTAAATTATTAACATCGGCAAAAAGAAACTTTTTTGATGAATGAAAAGTATAGCAATATAGACAAATGTTACACTTACCACCTTATTATATCACTTTTAACGTATCACCCCATATATTAGCATATAATTTGGCATAAATATGAATAGTGAGACCTATTACACTAATAATGGATTGACACATGAGGTGGTATATTGAAGTTATTGATTAATTAAACTCTTCAAGTTTTTCATAAAGATGTAATTATTTTATAAAGATTTCACTAAATTGTAATTACCCTTTAAAGTTGTGTCCGAAATTTGTTCATGATAATAGAAAACTTCAATGAATCACTTCTCGGATTTCTAATATTAGTAAATTAAAAATAAAGGTGAGACTGAATCAATGCAAGGTGAGACTGTTAAATTAATCAAAGTGGAACTGTTTATTTATTTATTTATTTATTTATTATTATTATTATTATTATTAAAGTCGAGCAACTCATGATAATATATATATATATATATATATAATCAATAGTACATATATTAAACAAAAAAGTTTATTCTAGGAAAAAAATAAATAAAAACAGGAACTAATATTTAATAAAATTTAATTAGTAGAACTAATTTTAGATTTTCGTAAATATAGTTAATTTATGGAAGCAAATTCCTATAGCCTTATGGGTAATAACACATACAAATTTGAGGTTACAAAATCTTATATTATCGGGATTTTCTACAAATTAATTACTAGTATAATATTATAATTTTTTCCAAAACTTTTGTCTGCAGTCATCGGCCCCTAGATCCATCCCTGTATATATATATATTCTTCGTGGGCTGCCCATCCATCTCCATATCCCAAAAACTCCATTGGTGAATCATGAGCTCCACAAACTACACTACCATTCACAAATACTCAGCTCCTCCTTCACTAAGCTCTGATGATCCAATTCGAACTCAACCCGACGAGGAGGTCCCTTGGTCCACCGGCCTCTTTGGCTGCTTTGATGATGTACCCAACTGTAAGTACACTAGAACATCATCACTCTAAAACTGTCTAACCATGATCCATCGATCAATCCAATCATTGAACATAAATCTTATGATTATGGTTCAATCATTGATGAACCCTTGCATGATTTATGTTAGAATAATTTCACTTCGCACCCTTATATTTTACCTTCAATCTCACTTTATCGTTTGACATTTTAATTATTTCAACCAACCCTTCAGACTTTGAGTCAAAGCAATTAGGTCTTGTATAGCACCGTTTTGATAATTAATAAATAACAACCACATGATAATATTCCAGTTTAAAAAAATAAAAAAAATAAAAAAAAAATCCCACATAATAATAGTAGTTGTGCTTAGCACTTTTATGCTTTTATTAAAATACCACTTTAGTTCCTCGTAGTTCTTAGGATGGTTTTATTTTGACACATTAATTCTTCTTAATTCATACACTTAATAAAAATTTTCGGAATTACAATTTTGTCTAAGAATAAAATTATCATAACACCTTTATCTTCTTCTACCCAAACCCTAATTTTAAAACACAACCATCCTCCGTTGCTATTGCAACCTCTTTCTTACTCCATCCCCCTCATGTTGCCTTTTTCTATCTCCACTTGCGATTACCTTCTGCCATGAACTATAAACTCTCACAAGTCCTCTGCCGCGAACCACCAACTTTTGAGATTGACTGTTGATGTTTAGGATGGAAGGAGATAAGCTGGGAGTGGCAATAGTAATGTAATAGAGGGTTGAGAGTGGCAGTAATGGCGACAAAGTAAGGGTGGGTGGATGGATGGAAAAAAAAAATTTAAGATTTTAAAATTGAAGATGATGACATTATTGAAATAAAGAGATGTGCAATGACAAGTTTTATTCTTTTGATGTGCATACTGAGAAAGTATTCATTAAGTATGTACAATAAGAAAAATTAGTGGGGTTGAGCTTGCAGATGATTGGGCTCTCTTCTCGGTGCCAACCTAGTTGGGATTGTGTTAGTTTGCTATGATGCTTGCTGCTCTTCCCCTCCTTTATTTGATGTAATCTCATATCTTGTATGGTTTTTCATCAATAAAAGTTCCTTTTTTTTGCTAATAAAAAAAAATAGTGTGTAGAAATAGAATTTTTGTGTTTACACCAAATTCAACTTTAGTCTTTTCACTTTAATACTTGAGTTAGTTTTTGAAATGACGTCATGAAACTACAACCAATCACAATTTGACTCAAAATTTAGAGGATTGACTAGAATAATTGACGAGTTACGAGTATAATTAAGTATAAAATACAGAGGTATAAAATAAAATTCGCCCCTTATGTATTTAATCAAATTTTGTGTCCGTGGACATAAACTAAATGTGTGGAATCACAACAATTTCTTTATGCTTTTCTTATTCTTATATTTGTCACTATTTTTATTTTTATTTTTTGTTAAAATGCAATATTTAAGTAAATTACATTGTTGGTTCTTCTAGTTTCAATGAAATTTTTATTTTAGTCTTCATAATTTTAGTTTCATAAATTTAAACCCTACACCTCTAATTTTATTTCAATGTTATCCTTAAGTCAATTGCCGACCAAAATAAAATTTGTAAGAAGCTATAGTTGTTAGATATCACCCCATGTGAGGGGTGATTCTCTTCTCCATGTGTTGCAGCTTCTTCCAATGTACAAAGTCACAAAGGTGAGCTGGCCATGTGAAGGAATAAGTTGGCCATGTACAAGGCCAGCTATGACTCTCTACCATTCCTTCATTTTCATGTGTATAAATGGAGAGGGTGAGAGCAGAGGGAAATGGGAGAGATAGAGCAAACCAAAGAGAGTGAGAGATGTAAGGCGGAGAGACCGTCTCTCTTAGTGTGAGCAAAGGAGACGGATAAGTGGGTGAGTGAGAAGAGTGTGAGCTCCTCCTCTATTGTAATCTTTCTGTAATCTCTCCATTGTTATAGTGATAACCGGCTACCCTCCCTTGGACGTAAGCATTGAGGTCGAACCACGTTAAATATGGTGTCTCCTTGAGTGTGGATGTGTTTTTTTTTGCTTGGTATAATTTCTAGAAGGTCTTGGGCGGGATTCCCAATCCCAACAAGTGGTATCAGAGCTCGGGTGGTGAAAAATCGATTTTTTTTCAAAAGTGCCCAGATTTCGAAGTAACAGAAATCCATTTTCGTGCATACCAGGAGGAAGCCCTAGAGGAGAGGAGTCCAGATATAGAAAAACCAGACAAAACGGAGCAGCGGCCCAGTCGCGTGCACAAGCCCCACGCGCGGCGGAAGGAAGAAGATGAGTGAGGGAGCGCGTGTAAGAAACGCCCATACCACGTGGCGCCACGTCAGAGCCACGTCAGTGACATGTGTTATCCACGTCATCACCATGTGGCCGTCCAGGCATCGACACGTGTTGTCCACGTCATCGACATGTGGCAGTCCAATCAGCACCACGCCAGTATGATCATGCCACGTCATCTGTTACTTCATCACAGAGGAGCTATCCAGTGGTGCGCGGCTAAGGTGTAGCCACATATTTCAGTTGTACAAAATGTTTTGGCTTGATCTAAGCCATTCGAAGTCCGTTTTTGGCAATCCAATAGTGCTTTCCAATTATTTGGAGTATTTCGGACACATCCGTACAGTCAGATTTTTTGAGTTGGAGTTGTTGCAAAAAGAAGGAAGATCAAAGTGGTAGCTAGCGTCAGGTGCAGTGGGCGGAATATTCTATTGGAACATGAAATATTTCCTGAACTTCTGAATATTGCAATTTGGCCTAGAATTTTTAGAAAATTGTAGTGTGGCCCACCTTTCGGGGATGTTTTTCAGTGAGGTCCTCGGAAGTGCAACGAAAGTTGGTCCTAACTAAACGGACTGCTCCGGACGCAACCACGAGGTCAGAATAGTGAAATTCTGAATTTTTTTTTTTAAAGATTGTCAAAACATGAGAGTTTGTCATCTTCAATAGTCGAAGGAAGGTTGCCGGATATTGTGGAACGCTGCGGATTCACTGAAGAGGTCAGAATGGGCAGATTCTGACCGGATTGGACAACCAGATACAGATTGAGATAGATCATTGAAGACCAAAAGAGACCAGGCTTGATCAAATGGCGAATTGAGGGAGATCTGGATTGGTTAGGGGCGTTCAGAGGATTGTAGAGATGATTATCTCCGAAGTTCATCGAAAAATCTAGTTCAATCAGAAGAGAAGACCATTCATCGACAGATAGATGATTTGGCAGCCAGTTTAGGCTCAGGGAAATGTTGTGGCTGTTGGAGCTACAGTATATGAGTAGGTACTAGTAGTACGTGGACGTGTAGAACAATAGTTGCAGAGGAGCATACTAAGCGCAAGTATAGAGGTACAAAAGCACGAGTGAGTACGTAAGAGTGTTGTACAAGGTGCAGATATACAGTGCAGAGAAGACGCAAGAAGAGTGTGTAGCAACGGGTTGTTGAAAGTTCACAGGAACTTCTAGACATATAAATTAAGACAGATAAAACGCAAGAGTGCGCGCCAAAGAGTGGTAAGTCTTTTTTTTCACTATGGTGGTTTCTTGAGTTCCATGGCAGTGGAGGATAGAGTTGATGCGGATCACTCAGGTGAGCTCGACGCAGGGAGACCAGAAGCCATGGGTGTGAGCACTATGCAAGGAATTGCATAGCTGACAATGCATTGACAGATGGAGCTACTGTCAACCATCAATCTACTGGACAGCAAATCAGGGATTACAAAGGCACAGACGACGAGCGTATGGAAACGCTAGGAGGTTGTTCAGAAGTGTAGATGGCAAATGCTAATAGTTTAGAGGAAAAGCTTCGAGCAAAGAAGACAGAAGATGTTGATGGGATAAACAACAAGTTTTCTATTGATCCAATGACTGGTCTTGCGAGGTAATGCATAACAGTCAATGGCATCCTAGTAGGGGGTGTAGGACATCCAATCAGGAATATCTTGGTTATGCAAGTTCAAGCACAGCAAGTGAAAACATCCGAGACAGGAAGCGTGAAAGAGATTTGTGGAAGATATGAGCAGAGGCTCTCTCCAAATCAAAGAGTAGTGTGAGTTGAGTTAAGGATGTAGGATTCCCTCCTCCTCTTATATCTCTGGTTTATTATTTCTAACTGCAGGGGGTGCAAACATCTCAGTGAGGAGAAGCTGACTATGCTGAAATTTTTTGAGTGTGACAAGATTAGCAACAGTGTGTACAGTGGATCACCTCACATGGATTGAGGGGGTGATTTGTTAGATATCACCCATGTGAGGGGTGATTCTCTTCTCCATGTGCTGCAGCTCCTTTCAACCTACAAAGTCACAAAGGTGAGCTGGCCATGTGAAGGAATAAGCTGGCCATATGCAAGGCCTACTATGACTCTCCACCATTCTTCCATCTTCATGTGTATAAATGGAGAGGGTAATGGAGAGGGTGAGAGCACAGGGAAATGAGAGAGATAGAGCAAACCAAAGAGAGTGAGAGGTGTGAGGCGGAGAGACCGTCTCTCTCGGTGTGAGTGAGGGGGACAGATGAGCGGGTGTGTGAGAAGAGTGTGAGCTCCTTCTCTATTGTAATCTTTCTGTAATCTCTCCATTGTTATAGTGATAACCAGCTACTCTTCCGTGGACGTAAGTATTGAGGCCGAACCACATTAAATATGATGTCTCCTTGAGTGTGAGTGTGTTTTTTCTCCTTGGTATAATTTTTAAAAGGTCTTAGGCGGGATCTCCGATCCCAACAATAATACCACTAGTGCATTATTTATTTTTCTTGCTTTTGCGGGAAGTGTTGAAATTTTCACGGTGGTTGCCTGCAATTTTTTTTTTTCCATCTAAAATGCTAACAAGTGACGAAGCCACCATATTAAAATGCAATTGAAAGTGTGGAACTTAAATTGATGAAACTAAAATTATGAGAAATAAAATAAAATATACTCAAATTAGAAGAACCAACGATGTAATTATTCTCAAATATTTGACAAACTCTTTTCATTTTTTCACAGGTTGCAAGACGTGCTGGTGCCCATGCATTACTTTCGGACAGATTGCTGAGATTGTGGACGAAGGAAAAACCTGTACGTTGTAGAAACTGACAAGAGGGAAAATTAATACTTAGCCCTCGTTTGGCAATTAGTTGCATTAGTCAAAAAGCAAAAAATCCAATGTAGAATCTGTAACTGATTATCTCTAATAGTTTGAGTAGGTTGATTTTTAATTTTTTTTTATAATTTATATATACTTATCGAGTAGACTAATATATTAGAAAAGCTTAGCAAGTTTACATAAAGATTCAATTTTAAATTTTAATGTAGTTAGTTTGATTATTTTTACAGCTCTAAAAATTGCCAGTTATAGACAAAATAAATGAATCACAAAAAACAACCTAATTATATATGCTTATATATCATTATTTAAATATGCACTTTATTTTAAATTATAAACTTTGACATAGTCACATCATTATGTATATATTTACTTTCTTTTGACGGAGGCATTTTTGTTGGAGGTGTTGTTTAGTTTTGTGGGGCTCAATACAAACCCTATTTCGACAATTTGAATCAATCATTTTATTAACTACGCATGTAGATTATCTATGAATAAAATCAGTTTGATTTAATAATTATAATCACATATTTTGATGATATTTATGAGCAAAAAAAAAAATATAGGCAATGAAGATAATTTTAAAACTAAACCATCCATTTTTTTTATTATAGACAAAATAAGAAAATTGTGTGTTATAATTATTGAATCAATTTAAATTTTTTTTTAAATTATCTACACCAACAGTCCAACAAAATGAACAGTCAAAAAAAAAAAGAAAAAAGAACGCTTTAATCGTCAAAGTGAGTAGTAGCGGAACCCCAAAGACCCAACAACACCACTTATTCAGAAATACTTTGCAGAATAAATGAAGCCTCTCTTATTGTATGGTGCATGCAGCTTGTGGAGCAAGTGGAGTAATATATGGGATAATACAAATAGTGACAGGGTGGGCATGTTGCTACTCATGCACTTATCGTTCAAAGATGAGGAAGCAATACAAGCTGCGCGAAAGTCCTTGTGCAGACTTCTTCGTTCATTGTTGTTTCGAGTCCTGCTCCTTGTGTCAAGAGTCCCGTGAGCTCACAAACCGTGGATTCGACTTGGCCAAAGGCAATCTCTCTCTCTCTCTCTCTCTCTCTCTCTCTCTCAGTGTGTGTGTGTTCGTTCATATGTGTATGATTGGGTCTGTCTCTGTGTATACATCTATCTATACTATACCTATCTGTTGGTGAGATTGTCATTTTGAAACTATAAGTCATTCATTATACAAATTACAAAAATCTAAAATCTTTAAAAATATGACACATCATTTGTTTGTACATTAATTAATACACCAATTGATATATATATATATATATATATATATAACATTATTCATTTATAAAGCAAAGGTTTCACTTGCCAAGTTTGGCATGATTAAAAAAAGACAAAAAGTCAAAAAGTCACTATCCTATTTAAGTCACATCATCTTATTTAAGTCACATCACCTCTCTAACACATCACTTCAAACTCAACCCAAACCCAACCCATATTTCATAAAAAGTCAAAAAGTGCACTTATTTAGTCTTCGAAATAGAATTTTTGTACTTACACCAAATTCAACTTTAGTCTTTTCACTTTAATACTTAAGTTAGTTTTTGAAATGACGTCATAAAACTACAACCAATCACAATTTGACTCAAAATTTAGAGGATTGACTTGAATAATTGACGAGTTAGGAGTATAATTAAGTATAGAATATAGAGGTATAAAATAAAATTCGCTCCTTATGTATTTAATCAAATTTTGTGTCCGTGGACATAAGCTAAATGTGTGGAATCACAACAATTTCTTTATGTTTTTCTTATTCTTATATTTGTCACCATTTTTTTTTAAATTTTTTTTTTTGTTAAAATGCAATATTTAAGTAAATCACATTGTTGGTTCTTCTAGTTTCAATGAAATTTTTATTTTAGTCTTCATAATTTTAGTTTCATAAATTTAAACCCTACACCTCTAATTTTATTTCAATGTTATCCTTAAGTCAATTGCCGACCAAAATAAAATTTGTAAGAAGCTATAGTTGTCAGATATCACCCCATGTGAGGGGTGATTCTCTTCTCCATGTGTTGCAGCTTCTTCCAACTTACAAAGTCACAAAGGTGAGCTGGCCATGTGAAGGAATAAGCTGGCCATGTGCAAGGCCAGCTATGACTCTCTACCATTCCTCCATCTTCATGTGTATAAATGGAGAGGGTGAGAGCAGAGGGAAATGAGAGAGATAGAGCAAACCAAAGAGAGTGAGAGATGTGAGGCGGAGAGATTGTCTCTCTCGGTGTGAGCAAGGAAGATGGATGAGTAGGTGAGTGAGAAGAGTGTGAGCTCCCCCTCTATTGTAATCTTTCTGTAATCTCTCCATTGTTATAGTGATAATCGACTATTCTCCCGTGGACGTAGGCATTGAGGCCAAACCACGTTAAATATGGTGTCTCCTTGAGTGAGGATGTGTTTTTTCTGCTTGGTATAATTTCTAGAAGGTCTTGGACGGGATCCCCAATCCCAACAAGTGGTATCAGAGCCCAGGTGGTGAAAAATCGAGTTTTTTCTGAAAGTGCCCAGATTTCGAAGTAACTGAAATCCACTTTCGAGCATACTAGGAGGAAGCCCTAGAGGAGAGAAGTCCAGACGCAGAAACAAAAGACAAAATGGAGCGTCGGCCCAGTCGCGTACACGCGCCCCACGCGTGGCGGAAGGAAGAAGATGAGTGAGGGAGCGCATGTAAGAAACGCCCACACCACGCGGCGCCACGTTAGAGCTACGTCAGCAGAAGTCAGTGACACGTGTCATCCATGTCATCGCCACGTGACCGTCCAGGCATCGACACATATTGTCCACGTCATCGACACGTGGCAGTTCAGTCAGTACCACGCCAGCACGGTCGTGCCACGTCATCTGCCACGTCATTACGAAAGAGCTATCCAGTGGTGCGCGGCTAAAGTGTAGCCGTAGGAGAAAGGATCCAGTGCTTTGCGGCTAAGGTGTAGCCGCAGATCTGAGGCGTACAAAATGTTTTGGCTTGATCTAAGCCATTCGGACTCCGTTTCTGAGAATCCAATAGTGCTTTTCAACTATTTGAAGTATTCCGGACACATCCGTATGGTCAGATTTTTTGAGTCGGAGTTGTTGCAAAAAGAAGGAAGATCAAAGTGGCAGATGGCGTCAGGTGCAGTGGACAGAATATTCTATTGGAACACGAAATATTCCCTGAACTTCTGAATATTGTAATTTGGCCCAGAATTTTTAGAAAAATTGTAGTGTGGCCCAACTTTCGGGGATGTTTTTTAGTGAGGTCCTCGGAAGTGCAACGAAAGTTGGTCCTAACTAAACGGACCGCTCCGGACGCAACCGCAAGGTTAGAATAGTGAAATTCTGAACGGTTTTTTTTTTTAAGATTGTCAAAACATGGGAGTTTGTCATCTTCAATAGTCGAAGGAAAGTTGCCGGATATTGTGGAACGCTGCGGATTCACTGAAGAGGTTAGAATAGGTAGATTCTAACCAGATTAGATAACCATATACAGATTGAGATAGATCATTGAAGACCAAAGGAGATCAGGCTTGATCAAATGGCGAATTGAGGGAGATCAGGATTGGTTAAGGGCATTCAAAGGATTGTAGAGATGATTATCTCCGAAGTTCATCGAAAAATCTAGTTCAATCAGAAGATAAGACCATTCATCGACAGATAGATGATTTGGCAACCAGTTCAGGCTCAGGGAAATGTTGTGGCTGTTTGAGCTACTGTATACGAGTAGATACTGGTAGTACGTGGACGTGTAGAACAATAGTTGCAGAGGAGCATACTGAGCGCAAGCATAGACATACAAAAGCACAAGTGAGTACGTAAGAGTGTTGTACAAGATGCAGATATACAGTGCAGAGAAGACGCAAGAAGAGTGTGTAGCAATGGGTTGTTGAAAGTTCACAAGAACTTCCAGACAGATAAATTAAGACAGATAAAACGCAAGAGCGTGCGCCAAAGAGTGGTAAGTCTTTTTTTTTTTTTCACTATGGTGGTTTCTTGAGTTCCATGGCAGCGGAGGACAGAGTTGATGTGGATCTCTCAAGCGAGCTCGACGCAAGGAGACCAGAAGCCATGGGTGCAAGCACTATGCAAGGAATTGCATAGCTGACGATGCTTTGATAGATGGAGCTACTGTCAACCATCAATCTACTAGACAGCAAATCAGGGATTACAAAGGCACAGACGACGAGCGTATGGAAATGCTAGGAGGTTGTTCAGAAGTGCAGACGGCAAATGCTGATAGTTTAGAGGAAAAACTTCGAGCAAAGAAGACAGAGGACGTTGATGGGATAAACAATGAGTTTTCTATTGATCCAATGACTGGTCCTGCGAGGTAATGCATAACAGTCAAGGGCATCCTAGTAGGGGGTGTATGACATTCAATCATGGGGTGTCGAATATCTTGGTTATGCAAGTTCAAGCACAGCAAGTGAAGGCATCCAAGACCTGAAGCGTGGAAGAGATTTGTAGAAGATAGGAGCAGAGGCTCTCTCCAAATTAGAGAGTAGTGTGAGTTGAGTTGAGGAAGTAGGATTCCCTCCTCCTCTTATATCTTTGGTATATTATCTCTAGCTTCAGGGGGTGCAAACATCTCAGTGAGGAGAAGTTGACTATGCTGAAATTTTTTGAGTGTGACAAGATTAGCAACAGTGTATGCAGTGGATCACCTCACATGGGTTGAGGGGGTGATTTGTTAGATATCACCCCATGTGTATGGTGATTCTCTTCTCCATGTACTGCAGCTTCTTTCAACCTACAAAGTCACAAAGGTGAGCTGGCCATGTGAAGGAATAAGCTAGCCATGTGCAAGGCTAGCTATGACTCTCCACCATTCTTCCATCTTCATGTGTATAAATGGAGAGGGTGAGAGCAGAGGGAAATGAGAGAGATAGAGCAAACCAAAGAGAGTAAGAGATGTGAGGCGGAGAGACCGTCTCTCTCGTGTGAGCAAAGGAGACGGATGAGTGGGTGAGTGAGAAGAGTGTGAGCTTATTCTCTATTGTAATCTTTCTGTAATCTCTCCATTGTTATAGTGATAACCAACTATTCTCCCGTGGACGTAGGCATTGAGGCCGAACTACGTTAAATATGGTGTCTCCTTGAGTGTGGGTGTGTTTTTTCTGCTTGGTATAAATTTTAGAAGGTCTTGGGCGGGATCCCTGATCCCAACAATAGTACCACTAGTGTATTATTTATTTTTCTTGCTTTTGTGGGAAGTGTTGAAATTTTCACGGTAGTTGCATGCAATTTTTTTTTTTCATCCAAAATGCTAACAAGTGACGAAGTCACCATATTAAAATGCAATTGAAAGTGTGGAACTTAAACTGATGAAACTAAAATTATGAGAAATAAAATAAAACATACTCAAATTAGAAGAGCCAACGATGTAATTTGTCCTCCAATATTTGGCATAAACTCTTTTCTTTTTTTCACAGGCTGCAAGACGTGCTGGTGCCCATGCATTACTTTCGGACAGATTGCTGAGATTGTGGACGAAGGAAAAACCTGTACGTCGTAGAAACTCACAAGAGGGAAAATTAATACTTAGCCCTCGTTTGGCAATTAGTTGCATTAGTCAAAAAGCAAAAAATCCAATGTAGAATCTGTAACTCATTATCTCTAATAGTTTGAGTAGGTTGATTTTTTTTTTTTTTAAATAATTTATATATACTTATCGAGTAGACTAATATATTAGAAAAGCTTAACAAGTTTATATAAAGATTCAATATTAAATTTTAAAGTAGTTAGTTTGATTATTTTTACAACTCTAAAAATTGCGAGTCATAGACGAAATAAATGAATCACAAAAAAACAATTGCGAGTTATAGACAAAATAAATGAATCACAAAAAACAACCT
Source organism: Camellia sinensis (assembly GCF_004153795.1). Taxonomy (NCBI): domain Eukaryota; kingdom Viridiplantae; phylum Streptophyta; class Magnoliopsida; order Ericales; family Theaceae; genus Camellia; species Camellia sinensis. The sequence continues at coordinate 2,859,281 of NW_021024515.1, forward strand.
AATTATATATGCTTATATATCATTATTTAAATATGCACTTTATTTTAAAATAATAAACTTTAACATAGTCACATCATTATGTATATATTTACTTTCTTTTGACGGAGGCATTTTTGTTGGAGGAGTTGTTGAGTTTTGTGGGGCTCAATACAAATCCTATTACGACAATTTGAACCAATTATTTTATTTAATTACGCATGTAGATTATCTATGAATAAAATCAGTTTGATTTAATAATCATAATCACATATTTTGATGATATTTATGAGCAAAAAAAAAAATATAGGCAATGAAGATAATTTTAAAACTAAACCATCCATTTTTTTTATTATAGACAAAATAAGAAAATTGTGTGTTATAATTATTGAATCAATTTAAATTTTTTTTTAAATTATCTACACCAACAGTCCAACAAAATGAACAGTCAAAAAAAAAAAGAAAAAAGAACGCTTTAATCGTCAAAGTGAGTAGTAGCGGAACCCCAAAGACCCAACAACACCACTTATTCAGAAATACTTTGCAGAATAAATGAAGCCTCTCTTATTGTATGGTGCATGCAGCTTGTGGAGCAAGTGGAGTAATATATGGGATAATACAAATAGTGACAGGGTGGGCATGTTGCTACTCATGCACTTATCGTTCAAAGATGAGGAAGCAATACAAGCTGCGCGAAAGTCCTTGTGCAGACTTCTTCGTTCATTGTTGTTTCGAGTCCTGCTCCTTGTGTCAAGAGTCCCGTGAGCTCACAAACCGTGGATTCGACTTGGCCAAAGGCAATCTCTCTCTCTCTCTCTCTCTCTCTCTCTCTCTCAGTGTGTGTGTGTTCGTTCATATGTGTATGATTGGGTCTGTCTCTGTGTATACATCTATCTATACTATACCTATCTGTTGGTGAGATTGTCATTTTGAAACTATAAGCCATTCATTATACAAATTACAAAAATCTAAAATCTTTAAAAATATGACACATCATTTGTTAGTACATTAATTAATACACCAATTGATATATATATATATATATATATATATAACATTATTCATTTATAAAGCAAAGGTTTCACTTGCCAAGTTTGGCATGATTAAAAAAAGACAAAAAGTCAAAAAGTCACTATCCTATTTAAGTCACATCATCTTATTTAAGTCACATCACCTCTCTAACACATCACTTCAAACTCAACCCAAACCCAACCCATATTTCATAAAAAGTCAAAAAGTGTACTTATTTAATCTTCCCAAACTAGGCCTAAATGGCTGACCAAGTTAGCCAAGTGTTTGGCCAGCCAAGAAGAGAGTGTTTGGCCAGCCAAGAAGAGAGAGAGAGAGAGGGAGAGAGGGGGGCATTGATGAGTGCAGTGGGTGGATCTACTGTATTTTTTAATTATTACTTATTTTATTTATTATTTATATTTATATTTTTAATATACATCTTAACATATTTATTATATCATTACTCACTTTTTAAAATTAATAAATTCTTAATATATTTTAACATATATTTTTAAATTTTATTTTTATCACTTTTTATCATATAAAAACCAAGTTTGACATA
>NW_021024515.1:2861063-2878377 GCF_004153795.1 Camellia sinensis
GTAAGCATATTTGGAATGGGGCTGTCCCCCCTAAGGTTTCATTCTTTACTTGGCTGGCCTGGAAAAACAAAGTCAAGACAGCAGTGTTTATGCACAGAATTGGCATCTTAGATGCTTCTGCTTCTCTCATCTGCCCATTTTGTCGTTCTGAACCTGAATCTGCTGTCCATATCTTGCTTCATTGCCCATTTTCTTGGTTGATTTGGTCATCTATAATTAATGAGTGGGGGTTCTCCTGGTGCATTCAAGGATCAGTGGATGATCTTCTCCAATGGTGGATGACTGTCAAGCTCAAAAATTTTGATAGGTTAATTTGGAGAGCCATCCCCCTTATTGTTCTTTGGTCGCTTTGGAAACTTAGGAATGAATGTGTCTTTGCAGAGGCTCAACCTAGTCTCTCTGGCTTGAGTGAAAATATCAAATTCAGAGCAGCACTTTGGCTGAAAGCATCTATTAAAGATCTTCCCTATTCCGTTGATGATTTAACTTTCAATTGGCGTCACATCAGAGGATGTTCTTAACTATTCTGAGCTGGTTTGTGTTGAACTCTGGGTTTGTATGGATGTCCTGTGGAGTTTGTTAGCAAGTAGTCAGTTTTTTGGATGAGTTGAAGCTGGTTTGGTTGAGTCAGGCTGCAAGTCAAGTCCAATCTGTTAGAATTCTGGGTGCTGCCTTGTCTTTGGACTGCTACTGGTGCAATCAGAGTTTATGGATGTTAATTAGTGGAGTGCTATGTTGGTCTGTCAAGGTTCAAACATGCATTATTATTGGGTATTGGTTAAGGTCCTAGTATGTTATGCTCAGCTACTGATGCAATCACAATGGGAGCTTGCTGTTAGGTTGCTAACATGCTAACTGTGGAAGGTTTCTGATATGTTAAGGTGAGCAGGGTTGCTGAGATGGTGGTGGCTGGGGATGGACTGAGTTGGCTTGGTTCTCCATCTTCAAATCTGGCTATGTTTATGGATGTTGATTGGTGATTGAATGGTGAATGGTGATTGAATGGCAGAGTTTTAGGTCCTAGTATGATTATGCTCAGGACTGGTGCAACCACCACAGGCTGCTGGTCTGCTATTGTATGTTATGCTCAGCCACTGCTTTGGTGATCTGTCTTATGACCTAGTTGTGGTGTGCTTTTGTGGCCTTTTTGTTTTTGTTTTGTTTTGTTCCGCTCTGTTTGTTGGTTTTAATTGTATCTATAAAGTATTTAAAAAAACTATATTTAAAATATTTCAAAATATCACTTAAAAAAGCAAAAATATTCAAGAATTATTTTCAAAAAATAAAAACCAAACAGAGTGTAATTTTGGAAACAAATGGCCAGTAGCCTATTACACACTTTTCTTTTCACCTGCTATGTGGATTCATAACAGGCTGCTGGTCTGCTATTGTATGTTATGCTCAGCCACTGCTTTGCACTATCTAAATGTAAGAAACATCATATTTACAAAATAATTGCCGATCCCATTTCTAGATAAGGTGGAATCGGTATGTACTCGTTACATTTAGTATGTGAATCTAGAAAAGAGATGGAAAAGTATAGATGTGTTCAGAAAGAATTTAGCAAAATTTTCAAAATTAAATAGGTTAACTCAATTGGTCACGAATGTATACTTTTATTCACGAAGTCAGGGGATCATTTATTGTTAAAGATAAAGATTGATTATTAACCTTATATGGTGGGGAATGGCTTTTCATACCATTATCTTTCATGCTTGCACATACTTTATTTTGGGCCCCATTTTGTACCCGCAATGATAATCTAAATTATTTATCTCGTAAATCTGGTAATGAAAATCATTTGTAAAAAAATCAACTTCATCGGATGAAGTACAAAGGAGCCAATCCCTATATTGTGTTGTTCATTTTTTCATACCGTGGCATTGTGATGGTAATTGGGCTGGAATTGTTTCCTTCTACCTATTATGACGTATTTCTTATAGGAATTGGGCTTTCTTTCCCCGTTCATTATTTAAATTGAAAGGTATTGTTTAGATTTGTTGGGCCTACACCATTGGTTCCATTTCTATGATTTGAACCGTTATTTTGTTTGGTCAATTGTGTATATCATCTACACAAAAAATTATGTCGATCAGATAATCATAACCTATTTAATTTATTGCATTTGTCACAAAAAAATTACATGGCCTATGTATAAGAATTCAATTGTCATATATTTTTTAGAGATAAATGTGATAAATTGAATATGCTACAATTATCAGATCAATTTAATTTTGTGTGTGAATAATATACATAAACAACCCAATAAAATGAACAGTTTATATAATTGAAATAGAAGCCGTGAAGCGTAGACAACACCTTCTATTCCAAATTATGGGCTAGAGAGAAACTAGCTCATTCTTATCATGGTTGCCAAATCAAACCAAGTCTTAATTTCCCTCATATAAGGTCGGCCACATGAATTTTTCTTCTCCTCTCGACTTTATTAATGGCTATTTGGTTAATCAAATTAAAAAGATTCATATCTCCATTTATTACACTAGTTCATATTAATCTAGATCTGTCTTTTTCCCTAACACTTCCCCCTATCGTCTGTGTATCGCATATCTTCACTACTGTCTCTGTTAGTCTCCGTTGTATATGATCAAATTATCTCTTATAGTGGTTGTTGGACAATAATTATTTAGATTGATATAATTATTTTCATATTTGTAATTAATCTCCCTTCGATTGACAATATATATGTGTGTATGTTCTTTGTGTTGTTACTTACGGCTTTATGCTGGTTATTTTGAATTGCTTAGGATGGAAAGGAAATATGGAAAGAGAGGCGCCATTGTTTGGAGTGGGGATGAGCAGATAAATGAAGTGGAAGAAGATCTATTTGTGTTGTTGAACTACAATTTTCTATTTGATTCGAAAGACAACACGTTGTTTTGTTTTGGTTGTCACATTGTAATTGATTGTAGAACATACAATAGCAATTACAAAGCTTAAAGTTGACACAAATTAACACTACTTGCAAGATCGGTGTTTGCTTGCACTACAAGAAATAACATATTTGTCGACCAAAAAATTGGTCGCTAAAAGTCCATTTTTGGTCGGCAAAAGTTATCCGCGACCAATTTTTTTGGTCGCTACTTTGGTCGCCAATTGAGGGTCGGCAAAAGTAATTCGCGACCAAAATTTTGGTTGGTCGGGAAAAGTTGGATTTGCAGACTAAATTTTTGGTCGCTAAATATATCATTACTGCGACGAATTCATTTAGTCGCTAAAACACTTTGGTCGCGAATTGTGATATTTTCCCGACCAAATATCTTAGTTGTCAATTGACACATTTCGCGACCAAAAAGTTTGGTTGCCAATTATCACATTCAACGACCAAAAAGTTTGGTCGCCAATTGTGACATTCCACGTGGTCGCGAAAAGTGATATTTTCCCGACCAAATATCTTAGTCGCCAATTATCACATTCCACGACCAAAAAGTGTGGTCGCCAAAAGTCAAGGAATCGCCGACTAACAATTTAGTCGCCAAAAGGTAAGGAATTGCCGACCAATGATTTTAGTCGCAAAAGTGTAGAATTTGCCGACCAATTTTTTAGTCGCCAAATCTCTCTATTTTTTTTTTCCAGAACATTCAATTTTTGTTTTTAAACATTCAATCCAATATTGAACAAAATTCATTCAACCCAACCACAATTAAGGAATTGCTAACAGTTTCGGTACCACAATTAAGGAACAAAATTCATTCAACACAGCTAAAGAATTTAACTAAGAAGAAAACTTGAGAATTTAACATGTATACAAGAGCAATAGTATGTACAATCTGTTATTTGGCAAAAACAATCACTAAAAATTCAATCTCAAACTACACTTTGCTCTCACCAAAAATTAAAAGAATAAAAAAATCAAAGAAAATAACAAGGTATGAGGCTATTACAATCTGCAACATACATTCCAAGGGGGCAACAGTCGAGCCAGACCAGCTTCCAACTTCCAACAGAGCAGACAGATCATTCCAATGGAGCAACATTGGAGCCAGATTACCTTCACAGACAAAACAGACCAGCTGCCTACCTCAGCGAGACTACCAATCTGCAAAGCCCAGCTTCCACCTCCAAATATTGGCGACAGATTTACCTGCATCTCAGTCCTAATGCCAAGAATAGCCTAAACATATCTGAGCAATTATTACAACACAGCAGAAACCAAGACTGTATTTGAACATATCAGCAATCAGCAGCATAGCAACTCTGTTCAATAGGCAGCAAAGTAGACCTATGCAAACCATGGCTTCAGGGCACCAGATCAACCCAGAATCAACCTCCCTTTTCAGCTCAGATCAATCAGCATAGCAGATTTGCTCAACAACCTCAGCATACCAGCAGAGACCTCAGGGCACCAGTTCAGCCCAGAAACAGCCCAAAATCTGGTCCAATAATCACAAGAACTTCTACAATAAAGCATAATTTGCAAGACACCTATGCAATGTTCATAACTAGTTAATAGTCACATTTATGGAAAGTCCCGAACACATCATTTCATACATTACTTTAATAATCTTGCCAGCAACCCTTAGCAACGAAAAAATAAAAATCAAATAGCATAATAAAGCACATGCATTTCAAATAGAAGCATGTGTTCACAAAAATACCTAGTATGGATCACAATTGTCCAAATCTGAGCCTATAAAACCAACAAATGACTAATTATCGGCATCCCTAAGGAAAATGTAGATTCCAAAAGAAATGACCACCAATTCAATTTTTAAATAACTCCATTACAGATCCAGGCAAGACAGAAGAGCCAAGACACTTCAAACAAGGACAATAATAGGGTCCACATCTCCCTTGCCACTGTACAGTGAAAAAGAAAATGATCCACCACATCGCCACTTCCTTGCACAAACAAACACTAATGAGGGAGGAATTTTCATTTTTTAATCAATTTTCAATGGTAAAAATCTTCACATGAACTACCAACCACCTAAAGTAACCTACCTTGAACGGGCTTTCAGTGTTCATAACGTGTTTCCAAGGGAAATTCCCCAATTCCCTATCAACTTCTTAGTATCTTTTCTTTTCCTTCTTTTAACTTGTCAAAAAAAATCTCTCTCTCACCTTTTTGGGGGAGTTGTACAACATCGTAGACATATGGCAGATTATAGTAGAAGTATAGTTTTTGTTTTTGTTTGTTGTTTGTTGTTTTGTTTGGTTTTGTTTTGTATGCGCCATGTGTACTGGAGTGTGCCACCACTTTTGGGGGTATTTAAGAAAATTATTTTACAAATAAAATTAAAAAAAAAAATTGTTCCCACCATAAACACTATATAGACACAAGACATGGTTCCCACCACAACTGATCCTACTTGTCATTGATTACTCAAAAGAGGAACCCACTTATTGAGAGTCTCTGATCTTCAGTTTGCAATTCACATAGATAAAACTACAGAAAGTAAAATGCTTACATTGTTAGACCTTCAACTTGAAAAGCCAAGTCTGTAAGCATGTAACAATGACATGCAAAGAGGTCGACACACTGCCACTAAGTTTTTAGGTATTATTGCATTGATTACCATCAGAATTTACCAACACACACACCCAAAAAAAAACAAGTTACTTACACTGGCTTTCCTGGAAAGTAATGTCAACACAACTTTGAAAAGAGTTTAGAGACCCAAAAAAAAATACTAAAACTGCTCACTTTTTTCATTTTTTCCATGTTTTGTGGAATAAGTCCATGTTTTCTTCAGTACTTGCACGTTCTAATAAAGGTCAATGATGCTAAGCAGTGGGGACTTACTTATTGAGTGGGAACAACAAAATGTGAGTACAATTTCTGGTAATTGGTAAGATACTAGATGAAAATACTATCTAACAAAAAAAAAGGATCACAAAAAAGAATCAGTCATCCTTTAAAACCAAGAGAAAAGCAGCCTAAAAAATATTTGTTTACCTTGTCAAAAGTTCCACTGTAGTTGAACCATATCCAAGCTGAAATTAAAAAAAAAAAAAAAATCACAAAAGAAATAAAGTTCAGAAGTCTTGATGAAAAATCTTGGTTAACTAGTCAACTTAATATGGATAATCTGCCCTTCAAGGCAGACCTGTAAATTTGATGGCAGAAAATATAGTTCAGGTACTATACAGATAATTACTTTGACTATTAACTAAGATACAAGTAGGATGCATTACACCTATGCTTGTATTCTAATTCCAGATAAATAGGTACACAACAAAGAAAAATTAAGTTCTAACAAATTAAGTTTTCCTTTCTTCTAAAGTTAGTTGAGTCTGGGATGAATAAGGGAGAGAGATTGAGACAGAGGAAGAGAAACATAAAGAAACAAAGATGCAGGCACATGTGCAAACAGTAGAATCACATAATACCAATTTAATGCAAATAGGTAGCAAGTGTAGGTACCCCCGCTCATAGGAATGGCAATTTTCCCCACCCCTCCCCCATTCTACCCCACTCCAACTATTATTATATTTATTAAACATATTTATATGTATATAATATATATTATATAATTTTAAATTTTAAATATAATAAGACTAAAACACTAAAATATTACACTTACCATTCATTTTAATTTCTTTATTTCTTATTTTACATCTTTAACTCTCATCTCATCATTTATAAAACATTATCCATAATATACCGTATCATCTCTCATATATATTAATACCATGACTAGAAAGTTCATAGAAGGTGGTATGTTTGGATGCATACAAGTATAACCACCTTTGTGTATACATAAATTTGCAAAAAGCATGGACAAATGCCATGCTTTGATTGCAGGATGATTCATAATTGAATAATGCTGTATAACCTCGTCAAAATTTAACACTCATTCATATGTCCACATTGTTTTTTTGGATATTTAACATCTGTTGTCCATAATTCAAAATTAAGAAGAAAAAAATTGATAGAGAAAATATTCATTAAAATCGCCAAAAGGTGCAAAACTTCTGTTGTCCACAATTGATAATTAAGAAAGTAAAATTACATTACATCCTCACAAAAAGCATTCTGTTGTATCCAGTAATAAAGATTCAGAAGTGTAAGACTTACAGGCATGCTAGAAATTCCATACTGAATCGAGGGTATCGATCCAGGGTGACCAATTGACAGCGGAGGCATTGCAGGTAAAGCTCCAAAAGGACTCACATTAGGTGCTGGCTGCAATGCCACACTGCTCTGAGTGGCAGACCTGAGATACATGTAATTTGACATAAAATCAGTGGAAAGAAGATAGAAGAATCTTTCTTTATGTCTCAAAGTATGGCATAGATGATAGAAGAATCTCTTGCATTCTTAGTTTTAAACATGGAAATTAGTACGTCTAGCACCAATGTAATCACTCCATTAACTTAACAAGGAAGTTGGTCAATCATATTTTTGGTGGTACATAAATAAGTCTGTTTTCTTTGCTTGATAATTTTACAATGAGGAAACTTCCAATTTATATGTAACCTTTTTAAGATTTTGCATTCGGTGATTATGGTGGCATCCAAGTTAGACAAACCACACTGATTATTCAAATGTTGTGTAAAACATGAAGAAGAGACCCATTTTTGATGATATATCCATGCATCACCAGTTAAGCACACAGTCACACTAGCCATAGACATGATGTGCTTATCAAATTTTAATTGCAGGTAAAATATACCTCTTTGTACTTATCAAATGCACATATTTATGACTCCAATGTGGTGAAGAACACTTGTAAAGTTATTAAGTTTTAGCTTAAAGTAATAGGACAAGTTGCATAACAAATTAGAGATGAAGCATACGGTTGACTGAAGGTTTTCTGACCAAGAACTCCTGTAGTGCCCACGACGCCACTTAAACCGTCCCAAAGAAAAATCAAAAATAAAATGACAAATGCCGGTAATAGACTATTAAAAACTATAGATTTTTTCCACACACAAAATAAAAAATAAAATAAAATACACAGATTTGAATAATCATATCAAAGTTACCTGCTGATGGCTGAGGAAACTTTTTATTAGCAAAAGCATTTGTTGTCTGTGTTGATTGAGTTGGCTGCAAAGGGGATGAGAAAGAAGGCTGCATTGTATAGCATAAAATGACAAAATATATTCATAAGCATGTTTACAAAAGCTGGGACATAATATATAAATCTACACTGCAAAGAGCATAAAAAAGAAAAAGAACCACATAAAAGATTTTAAATATAGGGTTAAATAACACCCAAATTCAACAAGGTTATGATGTCATTGTGTACTAACCGCGCCATCTACTTCAGCAGTTGCAGTGTAAGCTGCTACTCTACTTCTTCCATGTTGACCGCCGAAAACCAAATGTCCAAAGCCTGTGGTTTCAAAAGTTGGCATTGTGGATTGGGGGGCAAATGGAGTAGAAGAGGTTTGGGGGGCAACTGAATTTGAAGCGGTTGAGGAATAGAATGGATTGTCAGGTGATTGGTTGCCAATGTAGGTGAAGGATCAAAGGACCTTGACTGTACAGTGGAACCACCAATCCCACCTGCAGATTGACCCATGCAATGGGGACCGCCTGAATTTGGAATCAACAAGGATGAAGAGTCAGTACAAGCCATTTCAACAATGAAGGCTGGCAGAGATAAATGAAGCCATGTGCATAGGAAAACATACCTTTATCTCCAAACAGATAGTCCTCCCACCTCAATTCTTCATGGCTTTTGTCTTTGTTAATGGTCATGGCAGAAATGGACTCCAGTTTAGCAGCACTATTTCCATCATGTACTTCAGCAGTAGCAGTGTAAGCTGCTGCTCTACTTCCTCCATGTTGACTACAAAAAGCTGACTGTCCAAAGCCTGTAGTTCCAAATGTTGGTGTCGTGGACTGGGCTCCTGCAAAATAGATTGAGAAAATAATAATGACTCATATTGGTAGCAAAATAAATATGTAACCATATTAGACAGTAACCAGCAATAACTATTGTAAATACCCACCTAAGAAGGAATTCTGATCCCCAAAAGAAGACAGAGTAGTTCCAAAAAAGTTGCTGCTACCAGAAGCTGAAGTTGATTGCCCAAATGTTGGAGTGGTACCAAAACCAAATCCTGTGGTGCTTGATGTACCAAAGGTGGGGCTCCTTGAAGCTCCAAATGAAGAATCTTTTGATACACCAAAAAACAGAGGCCTTTGATGGTTCCAATGTGTTTGGAGCGCCAGCACCAAATGCACCGCCACCCGTCCCAAATCCAAAAGCTGCAACACAATTATGTGAGCTGATAGGTGCACTGAAGGCTAGGGAGTGAGCAGAACCAAATGAATTTTGGGTTGATGCGCCAAAGGAAGTAGATGAACCAAATGGACTGCTTTGAAAAGTAGTTTGGTTTTGTGGCAACGAATTCCAAAATGAGTTAGATTGATTAGGATTCGATGCAAATCCTCCAAAAACAAGCTTCTGTCTAAATGCAGAAGATCCTACGAATATGACATAAAAGAAAAAGCTTTCAGTCTAAAGAAAATCAAGAGAAGGGCAGTCAGAAAAAACAACATATTCCAATAAATAAGAATGGCACTGGAATTTTAACAAAATACAAATAATACCATAACTTTTAAAGAGAATTGACATAATCACAAAAGCTCATAGGATAATACACTGAAGGGGGGGAAAAACAATCGCAACGGCCAATGAGGCAATTGAAAACCAGGGATGTGTATTGGAACAAATGAGACAAGGAAGAAGAGAAAAACATCTCTTCGTCGTTTTTTTTTATCATTTCTCTATTCTAAAATAGCCGTAAAGAAAAGAAGCAAAACAACCCCGCCAAGCTCATAAAGAAGAGAACATCTCTTTGTCATATTTTTTTAAATCACTTTTCTATTCTAATATAGCCACATGAAGGAAAAAAGCAAAGCAAACCACACACTGAATATCAGCTCATATCTTGTTTCTAGTCCCAAAAAAAGTAAAAAAATGCAGTACATCATCCAACCAAAAGAAGTGCTAGAAAGATCAAAGTCAGCATGCCGGCCATCAAGTTCCAATCTAGACAAGAATGTATGAATTTACTAATTGTTCAACTCTTCTTGACATTGTCTCAGCAAGTCTTCCAAGAATGGTATATTCAAAGCAAATAATATGGTAAAGTATTGCTATAACGAATTATCCTATCATACTTTCATCACAACCAATTCAGTGAAAAAAATTTAAATCAACAACAAACAAAATTTAAAACAATTTAAAACAACAATAAACAAAATTGAAAAGATAAGGAATGAGAAACTTGAGACCTACCTGCACATCAAAATCTAACACCAGTATTACTGGTTCTCTGTTTAGACACTCTTCCTCTTCAACTTCACGGGCTGCTTCAAGTATTAGTTTTAAGGCCTTCTTGGACAGACTTTCAACTCCATCACTTGTATCAGCGTATGTTCCCCACCTCTGTTGATTACAATATCCCACTTCATCTATGAAACAACCTTTGTTCAGAATTAGCTGCAAAATGCTTTCTTCTCTTTCACATATATGCTTAGCACCTCCTATAATAACTTTGATCAGGCTCTCATGTGCGTCCACTTTACGTTTAACTTTCAAATTATGCATGAGTTTCTTTTGTGACTCCTGGTGCTCACAACCAGACCACTCTCCCAAAAGCAAGAATTGTACAATTGGACCAAACCATGAGTCTTCCAAATCCCTGAGTCATGAAGGCATAAAATTGTGAAATTACCAGCTAATATATTATTTTGGAAAAAGAACCACACAACTAGTATTACATGACAGTAAAGAGGTTATGATCTGGTTGCCTTCAAATTGCTGTCAATAAGACAATCTGTCACTAGCTACTGATTACCTTTGATAAATGTGACACATAGTGTACAATTTTGTGTAGATATTAAAATGGAGAACAGTAAAATAGCAGAAGAGATCAATCCAATATGCATCGTATTGAAGGAAAGACCAACCTCAAAAATTTGCCAAGGCACTAATCAAGACTCTTTCTCTGCATCCACCACAATGACCTGTTCTTTTTTGTATCTTCTAAGGGTTGCATTGACGATGATAAGTAATTCTCCTCCAAAATCAATCTAAAGACTGGGGCTATGTAATCAACCACAGTAGAACCACGAGGACAGTGCCAGCGTTTGACACAAATTTTGTCTTCAAAAAGAATCCCAGAACCAGAATTTGTATCGTTGCCCGAAGCATCTGATCACATTATGCAATAAATTTTAGTGAATTGAACCACCTAAACATGAATGCAGGAGGAAGATTTACAACTTTTCCAAGTCAAAAATGGAAGAGAAGTTACCTTCTAAAATTGAATCCAAAACTTGGGCTTGTTGGTCTGCCCTCTCAGATTGCTTGCCCAAAAAAACTTTTAACATACCCACATTTCCATTATCAAAAAAACCATTCGAGAAGTTATCAAACTTTTAACATACCCACATTTCCATTATCAAAAAAACATAGCAATTCACAAAAATAACAAAGTATTTGTGCTTCAATTGAGGCAAAATACAAAAAAGATAGAAAAACAAATTACAACAAAACCATGCTCCACAACAATTCATGATTCGAAATAACCCCAAATACCCCATTTCCATACGGAAAAAATTAGCAATTTGATTTGGAAAATGCAAAAGATTATGCCTAGTCAGTGACACACAATAAACACCAATGTCCGACACAAATATATGACATGATGATTACCGGAATGGACAGCTCGATTGAAGCGTCTCTGTCTGCGAGAGAGAGGAACATTGGTGGATCCAAAGAGAGAAGAGAAACCATTGTCGCCAAAGAAATCAGAAGAGCAAAGGCCTTTGGAACTGTAATACTCATCGCAGGGCTCGAAAGGCAAGTGAGAGGACATCAAACCCTGAATTCCCGATGAGATTAGGCGACCCTTGGGGATTTCAGAACAACCAGCTCTGCATTTAGATAAAACCCTTCTCTTCCGAGCCCATCTGCTAAATCGCTTCGACGAAGATTGATTCATCATCATCATCACGGGTTGTTGTTGTTGGTCTTTTTCACAAGTAACGGACATGCAAGCGGCGACGAGCCATGTACACACCACGGAAGAAGCCGCCATAGTTGCTACTATGCACAACAACACTCCGAGAACCCAAAAACCCAGTTCAGAACTACAATCAATCAAATCAATTTTTATATGAAAAACAAAAAACGAAATCAATATGAATTTGAGACCAAGAAAACCAAGAAAATTGTCTACACTATTGAGAAATGGGCATTTTGGAGATGGGTTTGTTTGAATCTGGAAGAGATGAACAGCAATCAAGAAGGGTATCGAAGTTGTGTCGTCGTCTTTTTGGATCTCTGTTTCGAAACCGTTCGAGACGCCAAGTTTTGGGCAAGCAATCTGAGAGAGCAGACCAACATAGACACAGAGAGCGGGCTAGATATAGAAGAGATTGGGGCTTTTTTTTTTTTTTCTTTCTGGTACAAAACGACGTCGTTTTTAAAATGGCGACCAAATTTTTTTGTCGCAAAAAAATTCAATTCCCGCCTGGACAAACTTTCAAATTTGCCTCCCAAACTTTTGGCGACCAAAATACCAGATTAGTCGCAAAAAAGATACCTTCGCCGACAAACTTCTTTAGTCCCCAAATCTTAATCAACGGCGACTAAAATATTTGTTGCTAAAAATACTCATTTCGCGGCTAATTTATTTTTGGTCGGCAAAATGTGACATTTTGCGACCAAATTTGTAGTTGGTCGCCAAAAGCATACCAATTTCTGCGACTAACTCATTTTTGGTCGCCAAAATGTGACCTTCTGCGACCAACTCATATTTGGTCGCAAAAAATATTGATCATTCGCGACTAATTAATATTTGGTCGGCAAATGTCATTTTTTTGCGACAAAAATTTTTTTGGTCGGCAAAAGTGGTCGGCAAATGTGTAAATTCTTGTAGTGTTGATTAACACATGTTCTAAAATCTTCATTGACTATTTTATTAACGAGCAATTCAAAGCACCACAAATAATAATGTTGGCACCATAAATAAATAATTTTATTATTAGTTATTATCTATATAATTGTAGGACATGTGACACTCTCCTACTCATTTGAAGGTTATGAGAAGTTATGAATCATTAAACACATGAAATAAAATAATAGAGGACAAGTGGAGAGCATAGAGCATGAATTGGAGGTTAAAGGACATGTAGATGAAGTAGAAGATCATAGTGTGTGAAGTGTGGGAGATGGAAGGATATGGTAGTTATTAGGTAGTTTTTTTTCTACAAATGTTTGCCTATAAATAGTCATTTATGGCTATATTGTAAGAGATCTAGAACTCAAATTAAAGACAATTGATTTCTATTTTTTTTTTTGGTCATTTATATTTCATGCACTTAATTTTATGTACTTCATTTTCGAAGCATAGGAGTAGTGGCAAATTTTATGCACTTCTTTTTTGAAGCATAGGAGTATAAGTAAATTAATGGTTAGTTTGATTGTTCACTCAATCATCCTGATTGTTCAGTCAATCATCTTTCTCCGTCTCCCTCCTTTTTTTAATTTGTCTTTTTCTCTACATTTTTGTAATTTTGAAATCCATTTCATTGAGGCAAAAAAACTGTTAACACAATCGTTTGATAATTACGTTGAATTTGATCTATAAGGATTTTTCAATCTTTACTGGCATGCTCACATTTATGGTATTTTCCTTCGTAAGAAAAATAAACTAACAATTTTTAGCACGCCCAGTGGGACGTCAAGTGTAAGAAATGAAAAATGAATTGGATTTGTCCATTCCAACTAACTTAGGTGAAATATTTTGGTGTAAACAAAAAATTATGGATCTTTAAGAAGGGATTCATTTTCTTGATTAAACAAACTTCCATCCATTACAATATTATTTGGTGGAAGAAAAAAGACACGATTTAATTGAAGAAATTCATGAACTTTATAAGGAAGTTTGCCAATGGAATGATGAGTTGTCAACTGTCACTACCAAGTCTTTAACTGAGGCTTTAATGGCCGGAATTGGTGAATTCACTACAACAAATCACACCTTTGACGACCATTTTTGGCGACTAAACAAATTTTAGTCACCGAAAGTACATTTTTTGGCGACTAAAATTTATATTTGTCGGCGTTGGTTCAAGATATCGCTACTAAAATATTTTAGTCAATAAATATTACCTATTGGCAACTAAATTTAAATTTAGTCGGTAAAAACTCAGGTTTCAGCAACAAAAAGTTTAATTGGTCGCTGTTAGTCCAAATTTTAGGCAAAAAAAAAAATTAATCAGTAATATTGGTTTTTCCCGACTAAAATTAAAATTAGTTGCCAAATGGTACTTTTGGCAACTAATATTTTCGTCGCTGTTCAGTAACCTTTTGGCTACAAAAACATTTAGTCGGCAGACCTATCCCTTTGCCGATAAATACAGAAATTAGTTGCTAAGGGTCCAATTTTCAACCCGTCAATCCTTTATTTCAGCTTGTGCCCCTCTCTCTGTTATACTTTTTTTTGAACGAGCCCTCTCTCTGTAATATCACACTTTGTAACACACACATACACACCATCCTTCACCAAACCTCACAAAAACCATCCCCCTCACTGTAGCCTACCGTACAATTGACATTATGATGGCCACTGCCCTTGTACGAATCACCACCGTCACAACTCACCATTGCCGCACATCGCAGGTTCTCTCTCTCTCTGTCTCTTGTATTCTCACTTTCGCTCACGATCTATCTGTGTGTCTCTCTCTCTGTCACTTGAGCTCTCTCACACAATCTCTCTCTTCCTTTGTCTGTCTCTCTCTTCTTTACTCTGCTTCTCCCTCTTCTGACATTGTTGGTTTAGGGTTTATTCAAATTTGAATGTATGTGCCTGTAATTTATTAAAAATTTGGAAGATGATGTTTAATATATGTGTGTTTGTGTATTTAATGCTTTGTAGACGTATAGGCGTCTCTCTCTCTCTCTCTCTCTCTCTCTCTCTCTCTCTCTCTCTCGCTCTCTTACGCACAGTCTGTCTCTGTGTCTGTCTCTGTGTTTGTCTCTCTTTCACTCTATCCCCCTTGCTTTGTTTCCCAATTTTCTCACATTATTGCTTTAGGGTTTATTCAAAATTTAGTGTTTGGGGCTGTAATTTATGATAAATTTCAAACATGATGTGTAATATAGACAGGTGAATGTGTGTGTATATATATAATGCTGTGTGGATATGTATAATAATGCTATGTGTGTATAAAATGTTGTGTGTATATATAATGTTGTGTGTATATGTTGTGTGGCTGTAATTTACTAGTTGCCATCCAGCTTAAGCCCAAAGTGGATCTGAGGAAAATGGCCCACTGTTAGACAACATAGACATTAACAAAAAATAAAAATATCCTTGTTCTTTATTTATTTATTTATTTATTTTTTCCATCTATGAAAGAAGAACATATATATTTATAGATTATTATTATTATTATTATTATTATTATTATTATTATTATTATATATATATATATATTTTTTTTTTACCCTAAACATGAAAACTACAGTTTGAGCACTGTTGGCCGATTATAATCCAAAGTTTGACAACTTGAAGAAATTCTACATCTCTAATTACATACTTGTGCCCGGTTCAAAGGGTGAGTGTCTCCCCGATGTACCAGAATGCTAGTGCTCGTATTCATTAACTCCAAAAGTGGTAGTCAGTTCGATAGGGTTCTCCTTATCACATATAGTTCTCTTCTAAACAAAAACCAGGTGTTTTGGCCTTCAGTGAAGAGTGTTCAGAATTTTAGGGATTTTTAATGCAGAATTGCATTAAACTTTGACAGAGTTGAATTAGATCTATTTTCATATGTGGCTTAATTTTACTGTACTGTTTTAGGTTGTTGATTTGTTGGAAGAGACTCTTGATGCTGTGTTGCACAGATTGTATCTCAATCTAGAAAAACTCAAGCTTAATGGTGATGAATTGGCTCTTAGGATTCAGGAGAATCTGAGAATCATTGTGAGTTTGAGTTATAAATTACTTGTAAAAGTTAATTTTTGTATATAGCTTATTAATTTCAGATGTAGTAGGCAATGACTGCATATCAATTTTGCTTATACATTTCTGACATGGATGTAGCTCATTAGGTTGCAGCTGGGGATGGCATAGCCGGCTGGCTTCTTGGAGCTGTTTCGGATCTCAAATTATCTCAGCCACCACCTGTTAATGTACACCTCCTAACCCACTAACCTAACCCACTACATCCACCCCACTAAACCTAACACACTTACCATCTCCACTACCACCCACCACCTCCACTACCATCCACTACCACCACTCACTAACCCAAACCCTCTCCTATATAATGCCACTCTGATTTGTAATAGAATATATCAATCATAAACTCATCAATCAATAAATACATAAATTCTTACATGGTATCAGAGCAAGGTTAACAACTTAACCATTCTGCTTCACCGGCGGGCGGCAGTCTCGCTTTGGCCGTCCGCCGGACCTCTCCACATCTGAGCATGGCTTGCCACTTGAGTTGGTGTCTTAGACTTCACAAAATTATGCTTGCAGTAATTCTGAGGAATGAAGTTGGATGGTTCGATGAGGAGGAACACAACTCTAGCCTGGTAGCAGCTCGGTTAGCTACAGATGCTGCGGATGTGAAATCGGCCATTGCTGAGAGGATCTCTGTGATATTGCAAAATATGACATCCCTCCTCACTTCGTTTATAGTTGCTTTTGTGGTGGAATGGAGGGTCTCCCTTCTCATCTTGGCCACCTTCCCTCTTCTTGTCCTAGCCAACTTTGCTCAGCAACTCTCTCTCAAAGGGTTTGCTGGTGACACAGCCAAGGCTCATGCCAAGACAAGCATGATTGCAGGGGAGGGAGTGAGCAACATTCGAACCGTTGCAGCCTTCAATGCTCAAGAGAAAGTCCTATCCCTATTCTGCTATGAGCTCCGTGTCCCACAGCTCCGAAGCCTTCGCCGAAGCCTTACTGCTGGTGGCCTCTTTGGCCTTTCTCAACTTGCTCTCTATACCTCCAAAGCTCTCCCTTTTGAAATCTATTTTTCACCCCTGCCCATGAACACCACCGACAGAGAGCACATGCATACACATGCTCACCATTCCACCATTCCACATTTTTGAAATGAATAGTGCTGGTGGGCCCTACCACTAGCCAAAGCATCCACTCAATTTGTCTCCACTTTGCATTTTTCCCTTTTTTTTTTTTATTTCTTTTGTTTTTTTTTTTATCATGCCATCCACCTAAGTTTGTCCCTCTCTCTCCTACGTTTGCTTTCAAATTTAATTATTATTATTTTTTTTTTTTCTTTCTTTATTTTATTGTCTCAAAAAAAAAAAAAAAAAAAAAAAAAAAAAAAAAAAAAAAAAAAAAA